>VUQG01024031.1:0-24668 GCA_015106755.1 Etia nguti | reverse complement strand
GTGCATTACTGAATGTGTATACTAAATATGTATATCTGTGTGTGTGTGTGTGTGTATATATATATATATATATTTTAAAATTAAATACAATAGAATAAACAATAAAATAAAATATACAGAGGTTGGCAGTTGGAAATGTGCAAAACAAGTGGCACTTATATACAGTATGGAGTGCATAATGTTGAAGTTCTGGTAAGTGAAGGTGAGGTGTCTATGAGGTGTTCAGCAGTCTGATGGCCTGATGGAAAAAGCTGTCTCTCAGTCTGCTGGTTCGGGACCGGATACTGCAGAACCTCCTTCCTGATGGAAGTAGTCTGCACAGTTTATGGCTGGGGTGACTGGAGTCCTTGATGATCCTCCCCACTTTCCTCAGGCACCGCTTCCTGTAGATGTCCTGGAGGGAGGGAAGCTCACCTCCAATTATCCGTTCAGAACACCGCACGACTCTCTGGAGAGCTTTGCGGATGTAAGCGGTGCTGTTGCCGTACCAACAGGCGTGTAGTTAAAGACTGCTATAAGAATGCAATAGTATTTCATCACTGATGTGACAGTTTCACATCACAGCCCAAATACAGGATACAAGAGGCTGGGAAAAAGTCCAAAATCCAAATATTTATTCCAAAACAGCCAGTGGTCATGCACAGGTAGGCAGGTGGTGTGGCAAACAAACCAGGTGAGGAGCAGGCAAAAGAAAAAGATCATAAAACAATCTAAAAGGTCAAAAACAAGGAGACCAGTTGGAAACACAAAGGAAAACACTAGCTATGCTGAAAGGTTTGAAGGGTAAAAATAACCTGGCAAGTGGGAATGAGTGGAAGATAAAACTGATAAAAACAGATAGTGAAACTAACAAATGTGAACGGTGACCTGGAACTTTTACTAGATTAAACCTAGTGTGTGTTTCTCTCTTATATTAATATTTTTTGTCATCAGGTATTTTCTATGAAGTCTCCTTTCAATAGAACCTGATCATAGAAAGTGATATAGTGTGATCACAACTTCAACAATTCCAAAAGAACATTGTAACTACTTTGTAAATTATAACGTCCTATCATAAATAACATGATGTCGGCTATTTATAATAGGAAATCAGAAAACAATTAGAATTGTTTTAGAAACTTCCTTGAAATCAACTTGTTAGCTTGCAAAGCAATTTTCTCTTGTACTTAGAAAGACTAGCATTGAGTACTAGAGTATCTTAGAACTTGGGAACTTAATATTTTATTTATTCGCATAAGTTGAGGAACAGCTTAAAAGAAAAATAAACAGGGTCACTCATTTTTGACTTGTTTTATGGAAATTTGTTGGGATTCTGGGACATTTTAAGGGTTCTGGATGCCCAGATAGCTGTATTATTATTCAGTGTCAGACAAAGTTGCACCACTTTGACTGAAGTTTGTTCCTCTTTGAAGTTGTCATGGGTGGAATGGAATTAAAAGTTAGCCTGGAACTTTTGGCTTCATGCAGAGACACACTGTCCACACAGTTTCAGACATTTTTTATTCATTCATGTAGTAAATGAATAACAATCAGTGGTAGACTAATACAAATGGATTACTAGCTCAAACCTATGAGGCACATGACTTTCCCTATACACACGAAAACAAAACAAAAAAACCCAAAAGCCCCCCAAAAAACTTTCTTTAAATCAGTTTGTTTTTACGTTATAAATATATATACATATATAGAGAGAGATAATTACATAAACCTTGTGTATTACCCATATCAACTAAATAACTAAAAATACTAGAAATGCATGGTACGTATACTTTTAAATTTACATTTCTAATACATGGTACACAATATGCGGCACTAATTCTTCACTTGGTGCCAGCTAACCCATCATAGTCTGTGTAAGTGTTGAGCATTTTTTTCAGTGATAAAAAAAAATGTGGCTGTCTGGGAGTGAAACATCTTTTATTCATTACACAGGCAGACTGACAGTATAGCCTCACAGGTTTGAGGTGTCTGGTTGAAGAGTCCTGTAATCTACTGAAAATAAAATTCACTGGATTCTACAGCATTGTCAGGTTTTCTGACTGTTAATTGCATTGTCAGATACCCCCAGCGTATCGGAGACTTTCAAGTCCCTTTTACATATACAAAGATTGTAACCGCAAGTCATCAGTGTGATTTGCATCATCTTTTCCTTCTAGTGCATAGACTCTTTAGGGTGTTACTGAATTCAAACTCCTTGAAATGTCATAGCTGCACTGTCTTAGGGTGATGGGTCCCAGATGGTTTTTGCGCTGGAGCATTACAGAGTAAATCTGAACATTACCACCTTACTCAGGAACACACAAACACATGTGCACATAGCTAAAACTCCTTGTTTACAATAGCTTATTTGTTATTTATTCAAGAGGGTTTTACGCTCTTAATGGCATGACCCCTATCTATCTATCTATCTATCTATCTATGGTGTAGCTAAACTAGATAAATACAAATGTATGTAGGTAAAGTCATTTTTGGGATTTTTTTATTGTTCAGGTCTGCTGGGTGACTGGGTCACATACATTCTTCAGCAGTCTGTAAGTCTGTAGTGACTTCATCCACACAATTACTTTGTGTTAACAGGTTGTCAGATCAAAAACGATTAGTCATTTGCATCTGTCCTTTTGACACTCAGAATACTAAGCTAAAAAAGATCAACAGCCTCCATAAGTTGAAGTAAATCATTGACCAATTGTCTATTTAAGGCATTAAATCATTAGTGTTAAAAAAAAAATCGTTTTATTCAAATGAACAGCTTCAGGTCTCTATTAGAGCAGCAGAGCATGGAGATCTGAACAAAATGTAACACAGCATCTGCCATATAATGGATGCTGTGATTTGAAATGGCCCACAGCATGCATTTTTTAGCATGTATGGCCTCAGATTCCCACTGACCGTTGCAATATTACTGATCCAAATCCAAATGTATCCATAGTCACATTCAGATTCCAGCCTTTTAATGTCGAATAAGAATTCTGCTTTTCTACAGAGAACCAATACATGTTCATTGCACAAACAATAAGCCTATTTTGGTCTACATCACAATACCCTGGCAACTACTGCATGCTTTGCAATGCAATATGTTGAGAAATGATTTTGTGCCCATTTTTGCTCCTTTTAGATGAAAAAATTTGCTAATTCTATAAACATTTTTTAGGTCTCAGTTACACAGGCCAAGAGACCAGTCAGTGAGCCCTGGCAACTACCAATCATTAGGGAAAAAATGTTTGTTGCCTAACCGGTTGGCAAGTGGTTGCTGGAGGTACTCACTAGGTGAAATAGACTGCAAAGAGGTATACGGTGCTTCAGCTCATTGCTACCATTTTATTTGCTTGCAGGTTGTCATGGTCAGTGACGACCTACTAGCGAGATGCTGGCTTATCTGCAAAAACTTACCAACTGCTTGTCGAATCTTAGTGAAACTGTGAAAAGTGTAATACAAACCAGAAATGGAAACCATCCACTTTCAAAGTAAAAGTTGCATCTTTGGAAACACGATAGTTACAGCAGTAAAATTGGTTGCGGTGGCAAAGATTTTCTTTGAAGCCAAGTTTGTGATAGTGACCAAAGCCAAATAGAGGTTTTTGGCACAGTATCCTATTTGGAACCAATTTCACTTGGCAACAGACAGCAACCTCCAGCAACTCCTCAGTAACCAGCCAGGTAATGCACATTGTTCGCAGACGGGTCTTTAAGCCTGTGTGACCGAAGCTTTAGGTTCATGCAGAGTTTTGTGTGGACATCAAGGTTACCAGAGGATGAATCCCAGTCAAGCTGTATATCCCACCAGTAAAGTGTAGCAACAACTACTAGAAGAATTGATAATTTGTTAAGGAACTTTTGAGCTCATTTTTAATAAGGTGTCCCTTTTGCAGCGGTTACCACATTCACTTGGCAAGTAAAAGGCGAGTGGATCAATTACAGCGGGAGACACTAGCTACCTTTGGGGCATGTCAGGGTTTGACAACCCCTTGCAGTAAGGGAGCTGCTTTTGTTTAGCCAGAATATGTTTATGACCGAATACTTGTAAAAAGAATTATAACTGTTGGATGTTTCTTATGTTTATATAGAGGTCATCATCATATGTTCTGCCCCCATCCATGGCACCAAGTCTTTACCTGCGTCTTTGTTCAAGAGGTTATAACTAATGCCAGCATACCCCAATGAAGATTCAAAGGGATGAAGTCTGTTAACAAGAATAGCATGAAAATACACACATCACTGCCTCAAAATTAAACCTTAATTAGAATTGACTCTTTCTGCCATGCATTCCATTCCACATCCAACATCCCCAAATACTCCAATATAGCTGTGTTGAAAAATAATTTTAGTGAAAATACGATAGTAAGTGAAGAATATACAATGGATTTTATCCAGCGTATTCTCAATATGTATTCTTTTAAATCTGAGGTCACAGTCTTGCTGTGGATGAGAGGGAGAAAGTTAAGCTGATGCTCCAGCAAGAACTCTACTTCTTATTCTCTCAGGGTTTACTGAGTGAGAGCTGTAGCAATTTTTATTCTGATAGGAAGAAAGTGTGAGGACCGAAGGGCAAAATCAAATAAAAGTGTTTGATCTCCCCACCAGCTGATTTACATTTGCAGAGCACATCCCTAATCTGCCCATTTATAACCACCAAATAAATGAACAAAGACACAGAAAGAAACTGACCTGTAGCCAGTGAAGTCCAGTTTATATATGTATATACCTCTCTTTCTGTCTCTGTTCATTATATATTTACACTGAATGTATTTATTCCTGTTTTCATACTTGTCTCTATTTCTTTCTCTTTCAACATCTGTCCCCTCACTTTCTGTCTAACTGAGTCTTCTCTCAAGTTCTCTCCCTCCATCTCGCAGTCTCTGTTCTCATCTCCTTTAAGGGTCTCCATCTTATCTCTGAGATAAGCTGCACTACTGCAAAAATGCATTGGTCTTCATCTCTGTCTGTATTCCTATCTTCTGGGTTTATTGAGGCACATTTGGGAGGATGGATGCAGTTTAATGAAGCATTCTCTATGTGGATATGTTTGAGTGTGTGCCTGTGTGTGTAGTGCCAAATTACTTTTTACTTACTCGAAAAATGAAGGAGGGGCACACCTCCTGCACACTTGACAACATTATAAACCTCCATGGTCTATGAACCATGAGGGCCCTTTGGACTCAACATCAAATAGTTTGCTGTTCAAGGAATTTATTCAGAATTTCTTAATGTAGTAGATATCCCTTGTGTGTTACCCATATGAGATATAGTGTGCCCCAAAACATGCTGCACATCCAAAGTGTAAAAATTCATTTTAATTCTCTATTACTTTGTTGCTGTTCTCTGCATAAATAAAAGCAAAAAAACCAAACAAAAACCAAACAGACAAAAAAATCCGATTTGGCTGTATTCATGCATACTGTAAGATCTTCTCATTCATCACCACTGTCTCTCTTTTCCATAGCGAACACACATACAAAGGCACCCGCCCACACACGCACACACACCCACGCACTCTCTCGCTGTGTCTGTTCACCCCACTGGCACAGGTGGTCTGCTCCTCACCTCACGAGAAGCCCGCCTGGCCTTATTGCCTGTGTGTTTTCCCATGAGCTTCTATGTTACCATTGTGAGCGAGACAGGAAGGAACTACAGTTCAAAACCTGATCTCTTCTGTTCAACTGCAGCTCGCTACCATCTGGCTGCCCGGCATTGCGTGGCATTACAATGATGCGTGCAGATGTAGGGGAAATCTGTTTGCCTCCAACTGCTGGTTGTTTGGCTTTTAAAGATGGCAGACTGGCAGATGTTAATGGTATGCATGTACGCACATACACCGCAGTATATATAACAGCCCTGTATTTCCAGTGGCGCATTTTTCATCAGGTGTAGGCCTGAGCTGTTGCTGTAATGTGTCTTGTGTGTTATGATTTATTGGTGAATGGCTGTGTGTTTTTGCTGAATCGGCAACTGTATTACAGTACCAACTACTGATCTTTATAACAATGTGTTTACAACAGGGACACAGGAAAGAAATGAGGGAAATAAGGAATCAGAGAATGGGAATATTTCTTTACCGTAAAAATGATAAAGCGATTGTTCGGTGGGTTTTTGTGCATTTACTTTTCAATAGAAGAGACGGAAGGAGAGAGAGACGTTTCTTTTTTACTTCAAAAAGTGAATCATAAATGGTGGTGGAAAAATATTAGGGCTAGAGAGGGCTAGAAGATCTTTGAAAAGCCTGCACAGTAGGAATATACACAAATCGGTTTTACAGGCAGTCGTATAAATGTTTCTCTCTGAAAATATTATTTTATATTATCCACAAGTAAGGATTGTTTCATCTGGGGGTGGGAATGGAAAGAAGCCCCACTTTCCCTATTACAAGTCAGTGTTCCATCAAATAGATTTTGAAGCTGTAATTTTAAGGTAGAATAGTTGCATAATGTTGCTATGAAGAAGGCACAAAGTATGTGAAAATGTTTATAAATGTGTTTAGAACTGATATGGAGACTGAATTAACTTCAAACATTGAGCTAGGAACAGTGGGCAGCTGCCCTTTAATAGCCCCACAATCATTGTGTCAGATTTATGTGTGATAATTTGATTTACTGGATCACAAGTTATTGCAGAAATAACATTTATTATGCTAACTGATGCTCTACAGTATGTAGCATGAAGAGTAAGGCTCAGATTAAATTGATCACAGATTATTATTATTATTACCATAATCTTACTATTATTGTTGCTATTCTTGTTGTTGTTATTTATAGGGGGAGATCTTAAATCTTAAATGAAATCTATGTTGCAAATAGTGAGCAGTGAATTAACCTAAATATTCAGTATACTGTTAAAAGTAGTGTCTCAAACCAAATGTTAGACAGAAAATAATTGTAATAATGAAGGCTCTCTGCTATATATTACCAAGAAAGCCATGGGTAGGACTTTCTTGAGTTTAAAAAAAATATTAAATGACTACTAGCGCTTCACTCTGCAACATGGTCAAGGTCGAAAATAGAATTCACGTAATACGGAGTCTGCTGTGATCAATAACCTGAGAATCCAGGATAGATGGTGAGATGTTATGGCTATAAAACAAAGAGGCAGTTGTACTGACACAACCATCCACACTACTCTACTAACTCTCTGTCAAGTGGAGAGATTGTTCTACCTTTGTTGTGTATTCTTGTTTTCTATGAAAGCAATTTGAGTTATGTGGATGTTATTTATAATAATACCTCTTTCCCTTTAAAGTATCTTCAAGTATTTTTATAGGCTGTCTTTGCGCTGCGGTGCAGAGAGATTTGGAAAAATACATTGGGAAAAATATGCTGGTGAAAGAAACAGCTGCAGTATACAAGACTACAATTATGTAATAAGAGCAAGGCGTGACACTTAACCAAAGACAACAAAAATGAAAAAGACCACCATGCACATTATGTTTATACCCCACCAAAAATAACAGATAAGGATGCATGGTTGTTTTAACATTTACAAAATCTGTAAACATACAAACAATGACACATAGCTTTTCACTATTTCATATTTTCATTTTAAAATCTCTTTGTACAAGGGACAAAGCTAAAAATCAATACTGAATACCTGAAGGATGCTGTCATCGCTCAGGGACACTTCCAGAAATCAATGTGTTTGAACAAGTTGACCATGTCATCCAGAAATTCAGGTTAAAGATCTATCATGCAATGAAGGAGCCATATGTGAATGTGATGCAGAATTGCTGTCATCTTCAATGAACCAAATGAATTTAAACTCTACTGAGGCAAAGTGAAAAACCATTCTGTAATCAGATAACTCAAGATTTTAAATTCTTTTGCGAAAACATGGATAGTATGTCCTCTGGAATAAAGAATAGAAGAACAATCTGGTGTATTATCAGTGCTCAGTTCAAAAAGTTCAAAAACCTGCTTTTGTGATGGCTGCCTATGGAATTGGCAGCTTGCAAATATCTAAAGGTACCATTAATTCTGAAGAGTATATACAGGTTTTAGAGCAAAATGTATACAGGTTTAGAAAATGTTAAACCACAGAATTTTTTTGTAGTAGAAGAGTCTGAGTGGTAAACTGGCCTGCCTACAGTCTAGATCTGAAAACACACATTATTTCACACATTACAACATGAAAAATATAAAAACCCAGGACTCTTGAGCAGCATTTCAGACACATTAATGGTAAAACTGAACACATGTTACTTTAACTTATGTTTATAAATGCACTGTTCCCAAACGTGCTGGGAGGTTCTTTCTAGCCAGTCCAAACATGCCACACGAACCTATAAAGAATTTACAGAGCTTGTCTTGGGAAAGCAAATATGTAAGCAAATATACAAATAGTGCACTCAGATCATAATTCTGACTGACACAGCTGCCAAACAGGACAGGCTTAAAAACAAACAAACAAACAAAAAAACGTGCTACACAAAGAAGTTATAGATGTATTTTATATATATATTATTAAAGTAGTATAATACTACTTATTCATTATTAATCATTACTATAATTACTCATTTTTTGAATATTTGTAAAAAAAAAAAAAAAACTGTGAATGCTCTTAAAATATCTTAAAAAAAAGTTAATACATTTTGGGATATGAGATAAGATGGTGGTTAACTTAAAGAAGTTAAAACAAATTACACAATGTATATTATATTTGGCTTTTTCTTCAAGTCTTTGTGTCTTCCCTCAGTAAACCAGTGGAAGGTTGAGTTACTAGGAAACACCACATATGTCATACTGTATATGAGTTGTATGAACTGTAATTTTTAATTTTTTGTTCAAGTACGAGTATGCTTTAGGTCAGTTATCCAGAGACAGGAGATTTTATGATCAACACTGTGAAACATCACAAAGGACATAAAAATTTATATTCATAAAATGTAAAAAAAAACTCCAAGTAGCTCCCTGGACACACTGTGCTTCATGGAAGCAGTATGTCCTTATTGGATACTGCAAATACTCCAGCAAATAGTCCAGATAAGGAGATTGTTGGAAGAGACACATATTGATTTTCAATAAGAAACTTCTAAAGCTTTTAAGATATTACTTTCACAATTAGGGCATCAGAATTGTGCCATTAAGTTAAGTGTTGCTTTACACCTACTGTATTTTCATTATTTGGCATTTTGATGACAATGGGGTAAACTATCCTAGGCAGTATTTTTAACTCTTCCCTTTGCTTCACAGGTGAGAAGTCTGCTTACTCAAACATAGTTTACCCTACCATAGTTTAGCCACTCAGAAATCTTGCTGCGTAAATGCAGCACCGGTTCATATCTTGTTTTTGCAAAAAACAAAACAATAAAAATTGTATTCTAATGTGTTTTGGGCCATCACTGCCATTTGTAAGCAGAAATCTCCATCACAGCATGCAACAAATATGAATACAAAATGCAATTTTAAAATGTGTTGGCTTATTCCACATTGAAAAAGATTAAAAGTTTGACTTTTAAATCACAAGTGTTGTTAATAATTGTAATAATTATTGTGTGCATTTCAATATGCAAGTGTTAGCACAATGCTAGCTTCCAGGCTGAATGTTACAGCCAACACTGGGAGCTTAGCAGCAAAGATCACCATGCTTGTCCTGTTATTAATCTCCATTTCAGGATTTAGGAAGCAGGTAGATGGTGGATGTGTTCAGAGAGAGGTGAATATGAACCTTTTAAAGAGCATATGGCATTAAGATGTAAAATACTTCTCTTTTAAGAAGATACTGATGTGCCAGGTTCATTTCGGCATTGTTTCAATACAGACATCATCTTATCTTACATTAGAAAGCTTTTAGGAAATGAAGGCTGAGAAACTATTGCAGACATTTCTGACAAACTCAGTGTAAAGTTTAAAATGTATTACAGACTTTGTTTATTCACTATTTCCGTTTATAGAACTAACTGATATGTTTGTAGAGCAGCAGAGCTGAGTGTCCCTGAAAGAAGTACAGCTTAATGAGAATGGCATTCTGATGAAGATGCTTTTTCACCCTCTACCCTGTGAGGATGTAATAAACATTTGCGTTTAGCTAACAATACCTGTAGAATAGAATAGGAAAACTGTATGGACCTATTTCATTTTAAGGAATAAAAAGTGAATTTGTAAGATCCACGAATTTCATGATAGAAACCAATTAGAATTTTTTGATGCACTGTCTTTCATGCAATTACAAACACCTATGGTGGAGTTAGACCTTTACAGTGATATGATTTGTTTAACCATGTTACTATTTACTGGTATGGTGCACCAGCGGGAGCAGCCAGATCTGTGCAGGCATTCCTGCAACTGGTCAAAGTGATTGAAGCTGGCATTTCAGCATCTGGTTAATGTGAAATTTATGCAGTCTTGCCAAGGCCAACATACGTACCATTCCAATGTCCCACTGGGTGAGTAGTAAGACCTTTCGGTGGAGCCACTAGAAATTCTTTATTATCTATTGCCCTTTGCTGAGCAATTTGGGAGCCATACTAAATAAATAAAGTCCACCGTGCCACCACAATGTTTCTGGTAATTTGGCAATATATATATTTACATTTAGCGTTATATATTTAATTCACCAATTTATATATTTAGATTTACTTTTTCTTTTGTTTTGTCTTTCTTTTCTTAATTCAAAATTAATGGCCCGATAGATTTGCTTTTTTAGGTTTTTTTTTTTTATAGTTGTATTAAAGGCTGTATTGCATTGTCAACTGCAAGTATGCATGCAGCTCCCTTTTCCTCAGCAGCATGTATACTCAACCAACAATGAGCTTATTCTCATTTTAGAAAAAAACATGATGAAGGGTGATTCACCCCCCTTCAGGAGGACAAATTGCTGTAGTTTTCTTCCAGAAGGATAAAAAAAAAATGCATTCCTCTATTTATTTCAGCAGTAATGTTTTTAAAACCCATTCCCAGGTGTCTTTTTGAAACTGGCTACTTGTAAAAAAAAGACATATCTCTTTGCAGACTTCCTGAGAGGTTTGCAGCATAAAAGACTGCCACGTTCTTTATAAACGTCATACATTAAGAGACAGTGATAGCAAAAGCATTTTTGAGAGCTGCTGCTTAATCAGAGCACTGTCCTGCTTAAAGGAAGGGATTGGGGATTGAATAACAGTATAGGCTTGCAACAGGGGCTGTCTGCCTCCTCCCCTCTAGATGATGAGCAGACTAATGACTTTGGTCTCTGCACTTAATTTTAAGATTGAATAATGAGGTGAGAAATTGAGTCATGGTGGAGCAGTGAGTGCTGACTTGTTGACATTTCATTGCACTGTTTTGACATAGACTAACTGCATTGAGGCTTATTATTTACTGGGGATCTTTTAAGAGTTTTATAACAGTCTTTGATTGCTCTAGCATTTTATCTGCACATCTTGGAGAGTTAGTATTAAAAAATTCTATGATAAGTCAGAGAGTAAGTAAAATGACTGTAATTTGGCATCTTAATTAAAAAAAACTAATGGAAATTTGAAAATTCATGGAAAACAACAATAATTATGTTTAGCATTAAAAATACCTATTTTGATTAACAAGCTTATATATGCTTTTTTGAGTAATCATTAAAGAAAAAGAAAAAATGATTTAGGTAATTACCAGGAGGACAGCTCTGACATAAACTTTAGACTAGGTGGTGGTCTAGCTGATTGATTGGTTACATTTAATTTTATATATGTAACATATTAAAATAATGTTATATAATCTTAAAATTATTATATAATAGTAATAATAATAATTATTATATGTTATTAAAAACCATTCTATATATCAATTTGATAATTACTGTAGGTTAGGTCTTCTAGAGGTTAGAAGAAACATTTACCAATGAGAAAAATCACAAACACCTGGGAGCAACATTAATCCTAACCCCAAATTTGTCTGCACGACACTATCTTAATTCCTGAATAATAGCCTTATTCCCCAAAAGATATTGCAATTATCACTGTATCCCTTGAAAAAATTAACCATTCCTTTTTCCAGTTGCTACACTGCAGCTGTTGCAGCTATCTGGCACATGCAACTAGGCAGAGCCGGTTAAAACCCTTCAGGAAGATTCATGAAAGTATAAACTACAGGCAAACTCCTCCTGAGGGCCTTTAAATGGGTCTGTGTGTTTCAGGATGCGTTAATATGTAAATTATGGACAATTTTATATTTCTTAATAACAGCCTGGGGATCAGTAAGAGGCAGATCCTGGGTGGATCGCTATCTGAGCAGCAGCGTTTCAATAATCTACTTTAGCAATTTCCACTAGCCACAATACACATACCATTTCATAACATGAAAGCCACAGGATTACACTAAAAAAGGCACACTTCTTTAAGTGAGTCTTCTGTATGAAGATAGAAAACAATACAAGTCTCATAGGAGTTTACGAAGGCTGTGCGGGAAAAGATACTCATTTATTTACATCTTTACAATGGCAGCTCCATAATCTCACAAGTACATTTATGGACTTTAACAATGCCATAATACTCAGTTAGACTGCATTGCTTGTAAGCGAGGAGAATGACTGAGTAAGTTTAGATAGTGCTTTTCAGTGGGCAGTTGCAATGTTGGTCAGTGAAAATTAAAGTCCCCCCAGAGATGCACAACTAGTAATCAGTGGGGCAAAAAAGCCATCAGCCATCTGCTCTCACACTGTCTGTGGAGGAAAACTGTATATCTATCTGTCTAAATGGTTAGAACATGTTTTCCTGCTTTGCTACTGGATACCGAAGTAAGCAGAAAAAAACAAAGAGGCAAAACAACAGCAACAAAACACTTCGCATTACATTTGTCTAAGCAACATGCCTGTAACTTTTTATTTTGGGGGGTAAATATTAAATGAACTAAAGATGCTATAAAAAATAGTATGCATTCAGCCTTATTATCGGGTGCAGAGAGAGTCTGTCTTTATTTCAAACTAAAAATCAAGAGAAACTTTCCAACTAGAATTTTTTAGCATTTTCTTTTTTTTACCAAAGTGTTGCCATGGGTTAAGATCTTGACAACTTCACTGCATAACTAGAGGTACAAGTTTCACACCTGTAAGGTATAAATTCCAGTTAACAATTCTTTTTCTGCTGTTGTACATCAGACCACATTTGTGTCCAAGGTGACACCTCCTTTGCAAAAAGAAAAAAAAATCAAGGAAGCAGCACTCTTCTTGTCTTCTCAATTCATTTTGTGTAAAAAGTCTTTAACGTCATACTGGTAATCATCAGGCTCAAAAGTTATATTTGAAACACCTGTCTAGACCCCCTGATGAAACACCAGGGGCTGGATTCATAGTTGATGTGTATTCATAAATGCATAAAAGATTTCAACAGATATACACAAAATAAAAATAAATTTTAATAGGAAGAGTGTGTTCTTGGGAAAGAGTGCTTAATGCAAAATTACGATTATTAATAATAATGTCTCAATTTTAATGTATAAGCCTGATATGGTGAAAAAAGGTGAAAAGTTACAAAAAGTTACATAAAACAGAACATAACTTACAAGTCTTGCATTTTATATGACTTTTTTTTTTTTTTCCTGCACACACACAGCCCTATTAAATTTTTTTAGAGGTTAGCTTTTCAATGTTCATTTGACCCTAAATCTATACAGTTTATGTATCCCGACCAAGGTATCCAGGATTGGTAAGATATTTCCTACTCGTTATCTAAAAAGTAAAAAAAAATGATCAGAAGCTGCTAATGTATAAAAATTTAATCACATGGCAAAAGTACAGAGTTGGACACCCTCATTATTCCTACCTGTATGGTAGCTTCCAGCCAAATCAGGTCCAAATCCTTGAACAGGGTTATACCTTAAAGTGTATCCTTTTTTATGATAAATCTTTGATTTTGTGTCATCTTCTGAGTGAACAACAAAAAAAATCCTTCATTAACCAGACTGAGCCAGGGGTGGTAAGGGGAGATGGAGGGTTGGATAGAAGATTACAGAGCTGTAGATTGAAACACACACTTTTAACTCGAAACAGGAAAATCAAGAAGAAGTGTTTGAAGTGACACTCGTGACTTCTTTGAAGCTGGTCTCTTGTCCAAATGAAAAAAAAAAAAAAACCCTAGAATTTATGATTAAATATGGCCCATTAATTTTCACGTTTGATGATAGAGTTTAGCCTACAACATAGAATGTGGATTCAGAGAAGTGCACTGTAGGTATACAGTATGTCTCCTTCCAGCAAGCTACTAAACTTTTAAAAGAAAATGGTTTGATTAAAAAGTTATCAGTGAAGAGCACATTGCTGCCAAGTGAAGGAACATGAAGTCTACACAGCCATGCCAGAAATCCTTTGCTTCTGCACTTTTCCAAACAGATTAGCATGTTGGCGCCATCACTGAGGAAATATTGGCCTCTGGAATCATTAAAGGTACTCAGATCATGTAATATAAACCATTCAACCATTCTAACAACAGCATTTTATGAATGATGATTCACCGGTAAACAAACTTTTTTAGCCATACCTCGCTTCTCACTTCTTGGTGGAGATTGAAACCCGACAACCTTTTTTAACTGATCTGGCACTGAGCCCCTACTCCCTCAGGTACTGCTGCTCACCCTGTCAAACTTGAAATTGTAGTGCAGCATGTACATTACAAGGATTGCAAAGAAAGTGGTGACAATTAAAATTCTCTATAATCTCTTGAACAATGACTCATTTGCTTAAAGCAAAATTTGGCCTATCAATTCTTAACGGTGTTAAAGAATATATAAGTCATCTATATTTTTATAGGTTCCCTGACTTCTTCTGGCAGAGTAACTTTGCAGTTTGTAATAGCTGAAGCTAAAAACTCATACCAGGCTTTCTGAAAAAAAAAAAAAGGCTAGTCATTCATATGGAAGGTAATTTGCAAACTAAAAAATAGTAAGTAATTAGTAAGGGATACAATGACAAAGTAAATGTAATACAGTTTTTACAGAGATTAGGTTTAAAGGTCAAATAAAAGTCATGAAAGAGTAATAACAATAATTTGATGAATACCAAAATGTGGCCATGTGTTTTAATTGATAACATTTTAAAAATAACTGTGTTCAGTTCACATTTCATTTTGTTTTTTCTAACAGGGACAATATACATTAATGAACATTGATGTAAATACACAAATGTTAGCCATAGGCTAATTTTTAAGAGTAGTCATGAAGTATATTGTATGTTATGGTACAGCAACCCTTAATCCCTTGGGAATAATGATTAAATGGTAAATGGACTGGTTCTTATATAGCGCTTTTCTACTCTATCTGAGCACTCAAAGCGCTTTATGCAACTTGTTCATTCACCCAATCACACAAGCACTTTTCTAGGTTTTAAGTGCTACCTAACTAACATTCATACACATTCACCCCTATAGCCACCCGATTACTATTCAGTCCAAAACAATTACAGAAATGATAAAAAAAAACAAAAAAAAACAAAGATAGACTTCTATTTATGTCCATTGACTACAGTTCCAGATACAGTAGTTTTATAAAGGGTGCTGCCATTCTGTTGAATCACAGTTAATGACACTACAAATAACAAAAGTAGACAGAAAAAATAATTCTGCACATTTCTGAATTTAAATTTAGAGAAATAAAGACACAAAAAAATAGACATTAACACACTAATGCATGAGTTCGCACACACGCACATACACACACAAAAATTAAAAAAATAAAACAATTTTCTAGGAAGTTTTTCCATCTGACTTTTCTGGATGAATGTCTGCCTGGAGGCCGTTTTGTGAGGTTACAAAAATGCTCCTTGTTTCAGTGACAGTGAGTCATATTTTTATTTTCAATTCTTTTTTGAATTATCTCACTACACATGCACTCATGTAAAAGCACACACAATCACACACACACACAAATCACAAAAAATCAGGCAGGCACAAGTTTAGGTTTTCTTTTAGATCCATGTTACATGCTGCTATCCAGCAACCTGTACCACACATCGCCTTTCCAAGACTAGTGTCAGAAACAAAAACTGTCATTGTTCATGACTATGCTGCAATTTCAGAATCTGGGAGCCAGAACAAATGGTACATGGCCAATACTTGCTGGGAAAATAAAAAAAGAGGCAAAAGTTTGATGGGTACTCAATTAGGGCCTTCTTGTTTCTGATCAGTGCTGTTTATCTCATATTTAATTTCATTGTCTCAGGCAAGAGTCTACCAGTCCACACATTTTTATTTTCAGTTTTTGTTCAGTCAAAATGTTGAGGATTCCTATAAAGATATTTACTGTATTAATAAAAAGAAAGACAGCAGAAATAAGATAAATAAAGGATAAAAAAGAAACACAGTATACCCTTTGCTCAGCCGGCTTATGGACCTTGAGGGGCTATTGCCATCAGTTGACGATACCCAGTGGACTTTCTGTTGATAAATGGTACTTCCCAGAAGCTGCTGGTAATCTCATATGAACAACTTGGTATTGCAGTATTGCTTCAAGTCATTAGTGGTAGGATTAAGCGCTCACTCTGAGGTTTAATTGACATGGGATGGACTGGCTGTACTGAACATTACGTGTCCTCAGAGTAGTTTTATTTCAGCCCCAAGTTATAGGTAGCTCAGAGATCTACCTTTCCTGTGGTGATTTCACATTTTCATCATCTATTTCATTAAGAAAAAGCCAAATTGTTGAAATGGATGGTTTTGCCCAGCTGGTTCATACTCTATGTTTCCAGAATAAGAACACTAGGTATTCATTAATAGCTGTCTTTTTTTCAGGACTGGCCTGTAGCTTAAATATATCCATTTTTTGTTTACTTTTCATTTGTTGCGTGGAGGCTTTCGCAAAACCTTTTTTCTATTTTAATGGAGCAGCTATGCAACACATGTAACAGCTTCATAACAGGAAATTTCTTGAAAATGCTTTTGCGTACCATAAATGCATGTTTTGTTGTTTTAATTGACACACTGCAACACTAGAGTGAATTTGTGATAAATATAATATACATATATTGCATATAGCATAGCGGTCCAAACTGTTTATTTTGTGTATATTTAATATTACCAGTATTCAGCTGTAACTGCCATGACACACACATAATAAGTAATGAAATGCAGAAAAAAAGACTGCTCTTTTTCGAAGAAATATCTTACAAACATCTGATTATCTGCTTTCACATTTCCAAGGATAAAACCCTCGAGGCTAAACATTGAAAGCATGAGTATACGTACTTAAACATTAATAAAGAAAACAATATAAACTTAGTGAAAGAGTGTTAAGCCCCGAGATATCAACTTTGAGCATAATAGTTAAATAAACCTAATTCATGAGACTGGCAGTATTTTAAATATTCACAACCTTTGTGTGAGTTACCATACTCTAATAGGGGCTGAAATGCTGAAAAAGACAGACAAACAAGATTGCCAGTTTGGATAGCTATTAGAGACAGACATCCTTGTACTACTTCACATTTTGGCCCTTAGAGGGAGAAAATAGCATCTACTGACAATGTTTACCCACAGGCTATCCTGATCTAATCAAGAGCTGAAAAACGTAGAAGTAAATGAAAACGCCACAAATCTTGTACCGCACCAGTGCTTTGCCACTGCTGTTTTAAATAGATCAATTGCCTCGGCTCACATTGTCAGGCCCTTAATATCCTCCCCACAGGCTTGTGGTTTAGCTCTTTAGTCCCATAAAAACAGACTTGATGGATGGCTTTGCAGCACTCTGACAGAGGCAAGGGAATCCCCAAACTGCTCCCGCTCTCCACACTCAACCCTGCTCTCTCCACCACCACCAATCCATCCACCCTCCCGGAGCCAGTTGGCAGGCTGTTGTGCAGCATTTTGTCAGCCTCCGTTTGCTCTTTTGTTTGATTGAATCATAAGTTCACTGTATTCAAGGGTACTAGCATGGGTCAGTCTGGCTGAGGCAAAAAGTTTATCTGAGGCAGATGTGTGGTTTGTGGCCAAGAGGCACAGGGGAGAGAAACAAAGGCAGAAAAACACAGCTAGAGGAGAAAAAAACCCAAACAAAAATAATAATAAAAAATAGACAGAGAACTTGTGTCATGTTAGTCATCCGAGCTAAGATGTGCTTGTGGATCAGGTGACCCTGAATGATCCCTGATACAGTTTTGCTTATACAGGCTCAGGCTGCTGGGAGACTTCCCACGTTGCACTGAGCTTTTCATCTCCACTCCCCTGTATCCCTGCCCCATATGTTTATATGCCACTACTGCATGCCATTAACGTTTGACTGCTCTTTTCCTTAGTTTCTCTATGCACTCCATCCCCCTGCCAAACATGTCACAGCAGATTGCAGCTCCTCCCTGTGCGTGGCTCTGTGAGATATCTCTTCCTGTTCAAAGGGAGTTCTGCCTTCCCACCATCTCCAATCACCTCTTCATTCATCAGCAGTGGTTTGGGAAAAATTGTTCATCCATCTGGAGATCTTAAGCAAAAGGCTAATATCAGCTGTTTGCTGTATACAAATCTTCAGTTGGTCCTCTAGATAATGTATTACCAGCCAAGAGAACAGACTGAGACAGACACAGACTGAGAGAGAGAGAGATAAGAGTCAAATTAAGCTTTGTAAGCTTCATTTGCACAGAAGAAAGCTCCCAATGAGTAACAGTGGTCATGCTAAACTGAGACATTTGTATCCGTTGAGTCTGTCATGCTGTGCTCAAGTTGGGGCAATTAAACTTCATCAGGTTGGGACAGATGAAAGCTGTTTAAGCCACAGTTTGAAAAATAACTGGGAACAGAAGTGTGTTTGAATGTAGTTTGGGTGTGACATTACTCAATGTAGGACACATTACTCTACTCCCACCAGTCAACATGAAGTATTGAAACAATTGCCTAACGGGGGAAAATCTACAGGCTTTTACTTTTAAAGGAAATTGCAAATACACTATTAATAAAATAACATAGATTTTCTCTCTCTTTTAAGACAGTGAAAAAAGACATGTAACGTGGAAGGTACCTATCATTCTGAGAAATTCATAACCTTAATGAATATCTTATGCATTTAGAATAGTCTGGCAGAAACGAAAGACTGAGAAAATGTGGGGCTTTTTTCAAAAAAGCTTTCCCAAATTACAAAAGGTAGTTTGAGGATATTTTTTAGGTGGCCTGTTGCAGATGAAGCAGATTTTAAAGTGACAAAACATGTATTCTTTCTCATCTCACATTCACAGATTGTCATAATTGATATTCTTGTTTTCCCCATTTATGTTATTTTAATTTCATTTTTCGCAAGCTATAAAGCAACAGAAAAATTGAATGTCTATCTTGAGCAGTTGTTCCATTTCGTTAGCATGGCAAAGCTCCTGGTGTTGTGTGTAATGTACGGGGGGTCAAGGGGAGCAAAATATCCCGCTGAGACCTGATGATTACTTCACAAGGTATGTAAGCAGCAGCCTAAGGTGGCGATCCACCTGGTTACTGCTTCGGTGTGCATTTTGAATGCCAATATCTCTGACAATAAGAACAAATCTCCTCATAGCACTGCAATGGGATGCTTCGCTGCCTATCATTCTGCCTTTTTTTCTTTCTTATTATCATCATCTCAGAATTTCAGTATCTGCCCCTTAGCAGAAATTTTTAATTTTTCAACCAAATGTTTTCTAATTTGCCTTTGTGTGTTCAGAGCCCTCAAAGTGAGCTAATGTTTCCTCTCCCCTGTTCCCCTACATGTCCAAACTCTCAAACAAGTCCTATGTGTCATTTACTATTTAAGGTATATTAAATGCATCAGACTGTGGGGTGTATTGATTATTTAAAAGCACCACAGGACGAAATAGATGTGCCAGCAGTGAGAAGGAGCAGAGGGTGAGCTGCATAAAACAACCAATTATGTCATTCCTCACCCTCCGCTGCTGGTCTGCACCGTGCACGGGAATTATAGCTATTTAAAGCATTGCACAAAAAGCAACGCAGACCTGGGTGGAATATTAATGTTTTCTGGAATATTATGTTCAAATGTAACCCTTTCTCTTATAGTTATTGTCCTCAATTTTTGCTGTTTCTAAGAATGAATGAAGGTCAGCGAAGGGACTCTGGGATTTTTAGATGTATTTTTTTCACTGCCTAAGGCATTTTTTAGGGCGACCTTTCGATTTTCGGTGGACTTCTCCCACACACTTGTCACTGGAAATATTCAGGTGCAGAAATTTGACGGTGGCACAAACTGGATGAAAAAGTACAACATAAAACTTTGAAACACAACAAGCAAGCAAGCAAAAGTGTCTCAGTCTATATGGCTTGACACATAGAAAAAGTCATCTGGAAAAAGTGGAAAGGAAATCCAAAATAAATATTGAAGTTACCATTGCCAGCGGTCACAGTGGCAGTGTCGAAAGGAAATGTTGACAAAGGATGTTCAACTGAAGCGTTAGCCATTTTTTCACCCTTGAACTCTTGGCTATGTGATCTCTCAGGAGCTGCTGCCAGTGGGCACTGGTGCAGCTGCGGCTGTGTTCTGCTTCCTGGACTGAAGTGAACAGGAGAACGTTAGGGATGTGATGCTGCTGGACTATCAGGCCTGCACACAGCACTGCCTTTGACGGCCTGTTGTGTGACTACTGGCATCACTACACAGACTGAGTACCATCAGCAGATGTACAGGCACACACACTACATGGCACAGCACAAAGTCACAGTGTAAAATCACTTTGTAGTCAGTGTGCATCACACCCTAGAGGTATGCCTGTGTATGTATGTGTGTGCGTGTATGAAGCGCTGTGTGCCCCTGGGCTTGTGGGTGCTGAGGGGGAAGGTTAAGCCAGTGCCAGATGTTGCAAGACACTGCTCCAATAAAGTCCCCAGTGTGAGCACAGAGGATTATGAAAAGGGCTTTGATGACAGTTATGTTGTTTTGTTTACTCTTGTCTTCCAAGGTTGTGAACTTTTGTTAAGACAAAATGCAAACAAAAGAACAGAAACTAATACCATTTATCTGCTTGTGAAAAAGAGTGCATGGGGATATTTTTTTCCAGCTTTTAAAATAACCGGTGTAAATTGCTTTACAGTTAGGCAGCTGGATAATGTAAAGCACTCATGCAATCTCTATATTTACATGCACAAGATGAATATTAGTGTTTCTTGTATTAGTTACTATTGTGATTTTTATCATTATCCAGCGGTGCCCTCAAAAAATCATTACAATGGGGGAAATAATTGTTTGATCCCCTGCTGAATTTGTAATTTTGCTCACTTACAAAGAAATGAAAACTCTCTCATTTTTATAGTAGTTTAATTTTAATGGCAAGAAACAGAATATCAACCAAAAATCCAGAAATCCAGAAAACCCCCCCACAAAACGTAAAAGTTAAAAATGAATTTCCTCACACATGTGCCACGCAGATTACAGTTTGTAATCAGTCAGTCAATGACAGATACTCTTAATCTCAATTTATGTGTATAAAGCATACGTAACCACAGAATTAATTTCTTTCATTTCAATGTCTCTGCCACCATTGGCAAGATCAAAAAGCTCTAAAAGGATGTCATTATTGTAACGGCTTTATCTTACAATATAAAGTGCCTTGCTGTTTGAATTGAGCTAAATTAAATTGAATTGAACTGAACTGAACATGCATCAATTTCCCTTGGTCTGGAGCTCCATGCAAGATCTTGCTTCATGGGATGAGGATGATCATGAGAAAGGTGTGGAGGAGCTTGTTAATGATCTGAAGGCAGTTGAGTCTGCAGTCACCAAGAACACCACTGGTAACGGATTGAAATCTTGCAGCACCTGCAAGGTCCCCCTGCTCAATGAAGGCACATTCAAGGCCAGTCTTTTGCCAGTGAACGTCTAAACATCTTATTCAGAGAAGGCTTGGGAGAAAACGTTGTACTCTGCTGAAACCAAATTTGAGCTACTTGGTGTCAACTCAACCTGCTGTGCTTGGAGGAAGAGTACAGAAACAATTTAAGAACACTGAAGATGAGTCATGGGTTGTCAAGCATGAAAATGACCCAAAACATAAGGCAGACCCAAGGCAACAAGGGAGTGGCTAAAAAAAGAAGGATACTAAGGTAATGGAGTGGCCCATCTCCAGTCCTTAATCCAATAGAAAATCTATGGTGGGAGCTCAAACCTCAGTTTGCCAAGCGGCAGCCAAACCTAAAGAAGAGTGTAAAGTAGAGTCGGCCAAAATCTCTCCTGAGATGTGTGGTGGTGGCCAACCTGGTGTCTGCCTACAAGAAACATCTTACTACTGTGCTTGCCAGCCAGGGTTTCTTCACCAGGTCCAAAGTTATGTTTTGCTTGAGGATCAAATACTTACATCACTCACTGAAATGCATATCAATTTAAAGGTTTATGAAATGTGTTTTTTTTCTGGATTTTTGGTTGATATTCTGTCTCTCTCCATTACAATGAAATTACCATAAAAATACTGTTCATTTGTTTGTACAGTGAACAAACTTCACATAATGGTTTCCCTCCACTGTAGCTTAAACTGTACCAAATACAGCAGAAAAGGCAGAGCCACAAAGCTTATGTTTACAGGATTTCAGCTGATTGGAGAATGTGGAATATAACAGAATTGCAGCATTCTCAAAGTATAATTTCTCATTGTGCTGGTAGGGACTGCTTTACATCTTGGTCCTATTTCCAGTTCGTCTTCTCTAGGGAGTATGTGATAAGAGGAACTTGGCTCTGGGGATCTTCTGACCTTTGAACTTTTCCAGTGGATGTGAGGGTAAACAGCATCAGCTACTCTAGCCCTCATGGGCTCTGATAAAGGCCAACTAGGCATTGGGAAAGAAAGTTACTTGGGGACAGGGTACTCTATTGTGGCACCTTGTTACAACGATAACAAGAGCCCCTTGTGATTATGAAGTGTCAGATCAGAGGTTTTCATGAAACTGTGTTGGATTACAGCTTCTTTTTCCTTTTAGCACTCTTGGGTTGTTGCTCCAGAATGTCACCTAGGAAGAAGGGGATTATACATTCTGGGAAATCATATGGAATTACAGCCCCAGTGGTTTTGGCATAATGTGAAGTGAAGATGGGGGAGTTGTTGAAAGGGAAGATGAAAGAACGTAGGGAGAAAATAGAGTAAGTGCTTGCAGGGAAGGTTGAGGGTAGGTTTTTATTAAGGTGGTTTTTTTTGGTTTTTTTTGTACAGTGTGGTGTCTTTTCCACTGTCCACTTCCTGTATAACCTGTTGGCCTAAAGCTTAAAAGGATGGAGAAGTGTTTAGCACATGATGGAGTGATATAGTTCTGTTGTCTGTTATGAAACACTGAATGACATTCAGAAATTGAAAGAATTGAAGCAAATCTGTCTATATGCATTTAAACAGACTATTTTTCCCCACTGTTCCACTCAATTGAACACAAAAAATAGACAGTGAATTGGAATAACTAAAATGTAGAGGCAGGCTTTATTAGAGAATCAAGCAAGCACAACTGATAAATTACTTGATAGTCATGAAACATTGAAGATTCAGAATGAAATATATACTTTATCAAAACAATAACACTGACTGTGACATTTTCTTCTGGACATTAAAATGAACCGATCATTTTAAGACTTTTAATTTTAAAGTTATTCTGTGAATTATCTTTTTAAAATAATAATTACTGAAGCAGAGGTGTAATTTTTTCACCCCTAAAATGGTTATTGCATTTTTGAAATGAAAGCTGGTATTTGATTAAAGACTGTGGTAGATTTCATATTCTGCTTGTTGTGTGGACTGTCAGAGCTCCAGTCAGTCAGTTTTTCTTTCATAAAAACCCAAATCCAAGTTAATCAAGCTTCCACTTTTCTCTGCAGTAATGCAGGTGAAGTATACAAAGTGGTAATATGCAGATAGCATGCATGCTCTCTGGACGCAAACAGGATAAAATAATTTATTTTCCTGGATAACAGATTGAGACAGAACTAAAGATAGAAATCTGCTTCTTGTTGCAAGTGTTCAGTCAATGCTGCTCACACAGTGTGACTGTGAATTCCAAGTGGAGCGGAAAGCAGGACCTTTGATCTTGCAAACCAAACCTTAAGAGGGATTCTCAGACCCAATGGAGTGTACATTGCAAACCTGACATAGGTGATGTTAGCATTTTCTTTAATGTTGTTTTTTTTAGAAACTCTTCCAGAAACAGATTAATCATACTGTATACTGTATAGTGCTAAACACAGGTAAAACAAAAGAACACACTTCTATTCTAAAGTAGTTCAGTACAACAGCACCACAGCCTGTAAGCTTGAAAATACCTCATAAAGTTGAATCAACACTGCTTTGATATGGTTCCAACAAAAAAAAAAAAAGGAACTTCACAGTGGAAAGGGTTTTTTCTGATCTGTTTCTCTGGATTGCATTGGATTTTGGTGCTGTACACAGTACGTAGGGTTGTTCATAGAAGGTATATACATGAAACTAAGGATAAACAACAAATACATTGTACTTTAACGTACATTTCAAGTCACACAAAATGCATCTTTATTAGACAAAAAAGTTCATATCACAGTGTGTCAGGGCGCTGGGACTGTGACCCAGCATTTTGAGTTTATTTTGTATGTCTGATTTCTTATGATGTAATAGTAAGTTCTAGTGTTATTATTAGTATGTCTTTGTTAGGTTTTGTTTAGTTAAAGTTTCATCCATGCTCCCTTGTTTATGTGTCGTTTTCTGTTTCCTGTGTAAGTTACTTGTCTTCTATGCACCGTATTTTTCAGACCATAAGGAGCACTGGATTATAAGGCTCACTGTCGATGAACGGGTCTGTTTTCATACATAAGGCGCACCGGATTATAAGG
>VUQG01024030.1:5669-30455 GCA_015106755.1 Etia nguti | reverse complement strand
TGTTAGAATGGCCCAGTCAAAGTCCAGATCTAAATCCAATCAAGAATCTGTGGCAAGATCTGAAAACTGCTGTTCACAAACGCTGTCCATCAAATCTGACTGAGCTGGAGCTGTTTTGCAAAGAAGAATGGGCAAGGATTTCAGTCTCTAGATGTGCAAAGCTGGTAGAGACATACCCTAAAAGACTGGCAGCTGTAATTGCAGCAAAAGGTGGTTCTACAAAGTATTGACTCAGGGGGCTGAATAATTACGCACACCCCACTTTTCAGTTATTTATTTGTAAAAAATGTTTGGAATCATGTATGATTTTCTTTCCACTTCTCACGTGTACACCACTTTGTATTGGTCATTCACGTGGAATTCCAATAAAATTGCAAGCCACTGTATCTTGTCTTCGACTTCACCTGCACAAGTGCCAAGGTAGGTCTCCCCTGCAGAATTTGTTTTCCCTGCGCTTGGAGCACGCACTGGGCTGTCCAAATTATGGACAAACAGTATCCCACATTCTTGATTTTTAGTTCACAAACACTTCTTATAATGACTAACTACTCCTGACATTTTGGCGATGTTAGCTGTTTATACAGGAAAGTTACAGTGGGATACAAATAATATCAGGCTGACCCTGCCACAATTTGTTACCCCTGTCCAAATCACAGACAAACACATAGGTCCCACAGCTGTTTATGTTTTTGAACCCATTTTGAACAGAGAGGCATTTTTTGAAAAATGTATTAATAGCAATGTTGAATATTATTACACAGGAAAAAAAACAACTACACGTAAAATAACTACACCATGACACCTCTGTCTTTCTAAATGGAGGGACAGTAACTGCGTATGTATATGTAAGCGTGTAAAAACTGCAGATAGTTAGATTAACAGTAGTAGTATTTTGTCTCTATCCGCCATTGTAGAAATTCATCTCATGTAAACAATAACATGGCGTACAGCGTGGCGTCAAAAAAAGGCACACACCTTTGACGTTGTGACGAACTCTGTATTCCACGTCCACACGTAAACGTAAAAACTGAGTTTTCGAAAATTTCCAACCTGGCAGGAGTTTTTAAAAAATCTCAATTTTCAGTGATTCATGCCGTTTATGTGTGGACGAAAGGCCCAAACCCATAGAAAAAGCTGCGTTTTCAAAAATACCCGTGTAGGTGTGGACGTAGCGTAAAAGAGTTAATAGTTTATTTTTTTTGCTGACTGTAACTTATTGCAGTTTTCTCGTATTTGTTTAATTGTTTACAAAAGGTTTGAGGTTTGAAATAAACTGCAATGGAGTTGAAAACAAAACATGGGTGTGTATTTGGAGGATGTGTTTGTGCGGGGGGTGGGTGGGGGGGGTTAGGTGGTGGTGGGGCCACTGCTATATGCACGCCACACTTGTAAGAATCATAGTCTCTAGGTTATGAGGCTTTTTGTCAATATTTGAACAATAAATCATTATGTTACCCTTGAAGACTTTGGTGGATATAAGCCAGATTTTAATGGATTGTCAACATGAACCCACTCTACACCCGGTTTTACCTGAATTCATTCAAAACCTTTGAAACTTTTGTGGTTTTGACACATGCAGATGCACACAACCAAAAACATAAACTCCTTGGTGGAAGTAATGATGCAATGATAGAGCTAGATTTTATTCTCAGTATAACACATACACACAGTGATAAACATGGTATGTCCTACTGTAAGCTTGAGACATGTTGCTGCCATTAAATTAAAAAAGAGCAAATATTTTTCTTAAAACGGTCTGTTTTTATTTACTTTTACAAAATATATCAACTTCTAGACATAAGCATAGGGTGGTGCAGCACCAGCAATCACCACGTAAAAATATAAACATTACTAGTGTAATAAGTATTATACTTGTAAGTATTAGTAGTGTAAGAAGGATTATTATAATTATAAAAGGATTTTGACATTCACTGTGTAAACAGAGGATAAACTGAAAAGTGTAAAAATAAAAAAAAATAAAAATAAAAAAAATAAAAAGAAGAAGAAAGAAACGAAGTCCAAACTTTATTAAGCCTTTCATCAAAGTGAAATATAAAAAACTTGGCCAGCATGTCCTCTCAGGGCATCCACGCACACACACACAGTGAGGCAATGTTTAGAGAAAATGATGAAGCAAGAATGAGACGGCAACAAGCCAAGCACATGAGAATTGGTATGGTTTACAGTACACCGTCCTTACAAGACGCCAATAAACTCTTTCTAAGGTTAGTGTCTGTTTATATACTTCAGAACATATCCAAAACTTGGATTGTTATTTTCTTTCAGGTGTATTTCCTATTTCAAACTCCACTATTATCATAAAAAACAGCACAACACAAGTGTTCTGGGCAAAGAATATTCCAGTAGTTAGTTATCTTTATACTTAATTTACAATTCAGCAGTTGTGTCTCTTTGCATAGATATTTGCCAGCACAGATGAATACAACACATGTACTCAGCACATAACTTGATGTAGATGATGCTATACATAGGTCAAATGCTGACTGGGTAAAAAATAAAATGTGGACTGAAACAGGGAAAGGAGCAACAACAGGACTCACCTTAAATGGGTAAAGCATGGAGAGAAAAAAAACATTAAAGAGTGAAAAATATAGCAGGATACCTCCAGACAGTGGCTGAAATGTACTTGAAATGGACACTCAGTTTCATTTCAGCTCTTTGTATGTTACAATTTCACTCTTCTCTGCAGCTGGTGAGGACTGACAATAGCACGAGCAACATCAACACACAGACACACACAGTTGTTTGTGGCACTGCCACCCCCCTAGTGACACTGAGCAGCAACAACATGTGGATGATAGTCTGCAAAGATCTCTGCAGGGTGTGAATAGAACCATATTGGAGCCCTCAGGGAGTCCCCAGGACTGTCAGGTCTGAAAGTGGATACAGAGAAACATAAAGCCATCCTAATGTAGGAACTGCTCAAATAACAAATGTGTCAGAGAAACAGCCAATTAATTCAGTTTGTCGCTTGTGGAAGTGAAATGCTTTTAAGTGGCAACAAACAGCATCTGTGCATGTATACACCAAACCCTATAGCATCATCTTTTCATTTCATTCCTAAATGTTGACCTGAATAAGGCCCAACACTTCAGTGTGAAAGAGAGGAACAGAATAGGCAATAGCGCTTTTTCAACATACTTTCATTTATCATAACGCGCCTTGAAGGAAAATATAAATTACAGACGGAGAGAGAATAGAAACTGCTGTTGGTCCAACAGCCAAGCTCAACCTCATTCAATCATACCAATGTCTGTGTTTAGTTTTTCATCTCTCTTCCCCCGTACTATTTCATACTCTCTCCATCTCCTTGCCTGAATACCCTGTCTTTTTTACCTCTTCTTTTTCTGTCTATATCTCCCTTTTTCATTTTTCAGACTACACTACTGTGTGACTGCACTTTCAAATATATCCAAATTACAGAAAGAAAAAAAAGTTTGGTGAGGTCCAACAGCCTGGAGATGTGGGGCTTTCTCCTGAATTATGCTATTTGTTTTCTCTCATTCCTGATGGCCTGGTGGGGCTTGCTTTCAACATTTTCATACATGTCCTGCAAAGGCAAGAAGAGAGGGGGTGAATAAAAGAGCCTGTGATGGTTTGAGGGGAAGAGAGGGACAGAGAGAGTGTATAATTTGTTTCTATCCTTATCGAGAATAAGTGTGGTCACAAAACTGAAACTAAATCCTCCAAAAAGTAAGACAATTTGGACGGGTTCTTACTTTAGACCAGGTTTAGAAGTTAGGTTAAGATTGCAAAGATTCTCACTAGTTGTATTGAAGATTTTAAATGCTATCCCTCTGCCAGTGATTCGAAGAAATTATAATCCAAGGCAAGAGGATATTTTGCCAAAACATTTTGGCAGAGTTTGCATCACCAACCATCCTATTTGCACCAATAAAACAATGGATTTTGTCATACAATCATTCCCACACATTTTTAAATTAAGGAAACATTTGAAAAAGGGTATTGATTTAGATGTTTGAATATCTATATTATTATCATTTGAATATCTATGGCATTTTAAAGGTCAGTAGTTGTTTGAAGTATACTTTACAACTGTGGTTTGGTTAATAAGGAAACTGCCAAAGTTTTTTTTTCTTTCAGTTTTTCAAAGATTTCACATTATTTACAAAGATTAAGAAGCACATTAAAGGCCCAATCTGTGAATAAAAAGAAAAAAGCAAGAAAAAGTGTTTTTATCCAGAAGCTCAACATGAAGCTGATACTGGCAGCTTCAATTGGAAACATGGCGCTGTTCAGCAGTAATCAGATTTGATTTGCCTACCAGCACCACTAGAACTCAACAGTTATCACATTGTGTCTCATTCATTTAATTCATAAAAATAAAAAATGCAAGAGATGTCCAACCAAGAAGTAATCCCACATATAATCCCAAAAAATGGCACAGTGACTTTTTGGGCTTTCTGCTGGTAGCCTAACACTCATATTATTGACATGATTCCAGGAAAGAATTAAGATAATAAGCCGCCCTTTGCAGTCTGTGTGTGTGCGTGTGTGCGTGTGCGTGTGCTTGTATGTTCCTATTTGTGTGTAAGTTTTACTACTTTACTATTTGCGTATTTAGTCTATGTGGAAAATCTGATTATCCTGCCTTTTATCCTCTCTTCTTTGTTTTGATTCATACATGCATTTCAAATATTGTTTTTCTGGTTGCCTAGCCTGCACTACTGAGAAGAACCTAGAAACACAATAAAAAGTAACTGAAAACAGAAAAATATCCTTGATTTTTAATGTGTTAACAGTAGTTGCAGACAAACCAACCACCACCAAAAGTGAAACCCTTGTATAGTGCCATTGTCATTCAATATCTATCCTTCAGACTGGGTGGTAATTTACTGAATGTGTGTTTATGCACTCACCAACCATGTTATTAGGAACACCTTTTCAAATTTTGGTCAATCCAAATACCTAATCGGCCAATCTTATGGCACCAACATGTTTTTGAAAATTGGTGTTGGTGCCAGATGGGCTGTGCTGCTGGTCTACTGGGGTTTTCCCACACAACCATCTCTAGCATTTACAGAGAATGGTCCAAAAAAGATAAAATATCCAGTTTATTTATGCCAGAGGTTAGAGGAAAATGGTCAGACTGCTTCAAGCTCATTGCGAGACAGCAGTAACCACTCGTTACAACCAAGTTATGCTAAAGAGCATCTCTGAATGTGAGAAGGGCTACGGCAGCAGAAGACCACACCAGGTGCCACTCCCATCAGCTAAGAACAGGAAACTGAGGCTACAATTCACAAGGGTTTGCCAAAATAAGATGATTAGAAATTAGAAATGATATTTGCTGTCCTGATGAGTCTAGAATTCTGTTGTGACATTCAGATTGTAGGGGCAGAAATTGGCATAAGCAACATGAAAGCATGGATCCATAGCCAGTATTGTTGCTGGCTATGCCCACCCCTTTATGATCACAGTGTAGCAATCTACTGATGACTGCTTCTAGCAGACTTATGTGCCATGCGACAAAGCCTAACTCATTTCAAACTGGTTTCTTGAACATGATGTTGAGTTCACTGTACTCCAATGGCCTCCCTAGTCACAAGAACTCATCTTCCAATAGACTGTAGAATGCATCATGCATCAAAAATCTTGTTGAATTTATGGTATTAAGAATTAAGGGAATTGTGAGAGCAAAACTATGTGGCATGATCGCTGTGTGGCAGGCAGGAGATTGGACCCAGGACTCTCAGACACGAGGGATGAACTCAAAACCACAGCTTTATTTGCTGGCACGGGAAAACGGACATACAAAGCAAAACTGAACTAAACTAAACTGGGGAAAAATATTAACCTAAACTCACAGGGACACACAGGGAGATTCACACAGCATGAGGGTACGACGCAATGCTGAACACTGGAGGGCACACACAATAAATACACATGAGGAAACGAGGAACAGGTGGGAACACAGCCGGAAGAAATTAGACTAAATGAGACAGAGGAAGTGAAACTCAATACATTCACACAGGACACAGACTTTCAGAGTAAAACAGGAAACATAACAGACGCGGACTTGACGAGGAGGGAACAGCAACAATGGAACACAGAAACAAAACCCAAAAGACTAGAAAAGATAAACAATGACAAAATCAAAGTTCAATAATGATACAAAAACTCAAAACACTGGGTCACTGACCCAGGACCATGACACTATGTCCAACCCAGTAGAAGCAAGGTATACCTAATAAAGTAGGTGATCATACAATGACTACTTTATTAAATCTTTTTTAAAAATGGCATTAAAATACATTTCTCTCACAATTATGATTAAGTGTATTTCCATTCCCCCTGCTGTATCATTTTATACTACACAATGAAAACAAGACAAAGAGTCAATGGGGGTGTTGAGTGTCTCTATTTGTTACTGATTTTGCAGTGCTGTCATTACTGTGATAAACATACACATACGAGGAAGCAAAACTACTTTCCACAATACCTAGTTAACTCCCACAGGTAACACACAAACTATGTTATCCTTAGACCTCAAGCAGACAATGTTTCCTTTCTCATATCTGCAACACTCATTTTGTTCCAGAGAATAATGGCATTTTTTTCAGTGTTTTATATTACTGAAATAAATATAGGCTAAGAGTAAATTGCCACTACATTAATAATGTTACATGCCCAGCTTTTTGATTTTAAGCATGGCTGCCTTGTGGGTCGCCGGTCTATAAAGGTGAAGGCTGGGTAACTAACATTAATTTATGAAGCAAATCACATTTTCTAATTAATCCAAATTATGTGGCAATGTTTCTTTTAAACCCCATGTAGACCACTCCATTTCAGTGAGTGAAATGGAGTAGAATTATATATTTTGAGTGGTGTACCACTTTTAGTTTTGTAACAGCATGATGTAATATTGACACTGAAAAGAAAATACAGTCTATAAATTTTAATGCCACCCACTCTTAGTCAAGAGTCACACCAGCAGACTAACGTTTACTAATTTGCAGTGAACAAGTGCTGAGGCTGGCACCAATATTAATAATTTTGCAGGTACAAAGTATGTGACAAAAGTATATTTTGGCCTAACAATAGCGCTAAAAATGTATTCTAAATCATTTTTTGGCCACATGGATGTTAAATATATGTGAAAATACAATCATAACCAAGAATAAGGGAATCGCCAAAGTCATAAAGATCCATCCCCTGGGAACCAAGGCCATCTGTGTCAGCTGTCATGGTGAAGTCTCCAGTAGCTGCTGAGAAATTTCACTTACAAACAAAGATTTTATCACCGATGGGATTTTTTTTTGCTAATATTATAAATAATGATTTAGTATGATCCACCATCTGCAGAGTCTGTAGCTCAAACTGTTTAAGCAAACTGTTTAAAATATGTTGATATATATAATCAGATTATGGACTAATCTACACAGCTACCACATCCTTAAAATATCTTATTTTTTATGATACTAGTGTTTTTCTTTAAGCTTTACTAAAATAAACAAATAATAAGTGAATAAATCAAAAATATAAATTTGCACATCAACTGTCAGTGACAGATATAAAAATATTTTTTAAAAGACTGTGAATCTTACGACGGCTTGCATAAAATTTGTGTGATTTAGTGCAAAAAAAAAAAAATGCAGTAAGCAGTATCTTTTTACACTGTGTCCAGAGTGTATGTAAATGTGTGTATTTATGTGTGCAAGGGCATATGCTAATGTGAAGTGTGTGTATTTTTGTGTGTGTGCTAGTCCCCACTCCTCATGCAGCGCTGTCACCCTGACTCACAGCCAGACACATATTTCATGGCTTGATGGTTTCTCTGTGTGATGCCAGGGCCAGATAGCTTATCTGTGAAATCCTCCTCACTTGCCTGGAGTTTAGTTCAATAAAATGCGGGAAAGAACAGCCATTGACAAAGAAACCCCAGAGAGGAGAGAAGATCAGATACAGGAGCCAGATACACTATTCAGGTTGGGAGACTCGGGTCAGACTAGGGCATTAAAGAGGCAACTAAGCGATAACAGCAACATGTAATAAGTCTACAAAGCATTCATCTATATCATGCTATCTGTAAAATACTGCAGTTTTGCTTTGGTTTTTTGTACAGAAAACAAAAAGGAACAATGGTTTCTCTGTTCCTGTAATTTTCAGATTTATCTCCAATTATATTTCAAAAACAATGTTTACATTGTGTAAAAAAAAAATGATTTCATATATCAAATAGTAGAACACATCTTACACATAAGATGCAAAACTTTCCTCAGATGATATACCAAACACACTTCTCGAATTTGATGGTCAGATTAAGCTGCAAAATTCCCCAAATTGCTCAATAATATCTCAGTGCGGTTGCATTGCTGATTCTAAATTGGTCACAGGTGTGAAATTGAGTGTGTGTGGCTGTCTCTCTGTCTCTTTGTCTACAATGCACAGTATCTCTTCCCCATCAGCTAAGATACCTACCAGCCCTGACTGATTCAAAGTTGGATAAACAGTTAAGAGATGGATGGATGGATGGATGGATGTTCTGAACTATTTGCTTAGGCATTTTTGACAAACTCACATCCATCTTTACTTCTGTAAATCTCAGCTTAGGTTTTAGTTACTCAGGTCCAGAAACTGATACATGACCCTTTGTCAACTTCCAGTTCCTTGGGAAAATGTATATTCCCCAACCAGTCGATGATAGGTCGCTAGGCAAAACTGGCTGCAAAGACGATGCTGCATCATAAATCTCTGATTGCTTTGGTTGCTAGCAGATTGCCAAATTGGCCCATAGATTGCATAGAAGATTCCAACTTGTCTGCAACCCTCTCACTCTAATAAAAAAGAAGACAAAGTTCACCTCAAAGTAAAAGTTGTGCTTTACTGCTAAAGAGATGCAACTTTAAAGGCAAATGTTCTCCATTTCCAGTTTGTATTGCACTCTTCACAGTTTCACTACCACTTCATCAAGTAGTTTGTTGGTCTTTAGAGACAAGTTGGCATCTTCCATACAAACTACAGTAAACTGCAGCAATTTTCTAGTGATCAAAGCAGTCGCAGGTTTACGTACAGCATTCTATATCTTTTGTGAACAATTTCATCTAGCAGCAGATAGCAGCCTCCTGTAACCACTCGACAATTGGTCAGAATCAGTGAATATTTTACAAAAAAAGGGGGTCAGGTTCGTTTTTAATCTGTCATGTATGAAGACAATTCAATTAAAGTATAACCAGCAGAGCCAGAGGATTGTGGAGTGGACCAGAAGTCCACCACTGACAAGGTGTTGAGTAATGTGCTTGATACTCTATGCAACTTACACAGCTTAAAGGTTGTGCTGCTAAAAGGCTTGGTGCCAGATACCACAGCGCACTTTCAGAAGTCTTGTAGACCCATTTCATTGGGTCGAAGCTGTTGGCAGGATACACTGGAACAATAGAACATTAGAAAGGGACGGTCAAAATGTTTCGGCATATCAGTGTATATCTGGTGAGTTGGTAAGTAACTATGGGCACAAACACGCAATTCTAGAAATTAATAGTTCAAGAAGTATACTAGAAGGCCAGCAGCAAGGGGACGCATTTATGTCAGTCAATGCAATCACTGTATTTACACTTTTTAAATAAATTAAAAATTTGATCAGGACACAAGAAGTAAAAGCAGGATAGTGAAGGACAAATGAGTCATGTTTTGCAAATGAAGGGCACTGAAAAGGTATAAATGACTCTTCTTTTAATAAAAATAGGTGGTAAATTTGCCATAATGTACCACTTATTCTCCTCTTGCCATCTATGTTGAAGGATTTTTGGGTCAACCTTATCTGTGTGCACACACACACACACACACACACACACACACAGCTGGAGCTGAATAAAACTCTGCGGTAACACACACACAAACACAGAGAGAGACACATACAGGAATTCAATATCACTGCTTCAGTTGCATTGAGATGCTTTCCCCAGTGGTGTGCACACACACACACACACACACACACACACACACACACACACACACACACACACACACACACACACACAAAACTCCCATTATGTTCTCCATCTTTGGCAATCTCAGTGGAGCCCCCCCCTCTGTCCTGACAAGTTCATTCCTTCTCTGTGATTCATGGCCGTAATCCTAACTCTTCAAAATGCACCATCCATCAAAAAAAACAAGCACACAAACAGAGAGGCTATTCAAAAATGTCAAACTAAGCACCAACTCTACAATTTAGACCACAAACCGAGACCAAGCTTTACACAAAGAATTATTTATGTCATTATTTCTGCCACATTTAGATGTATTTACATGACTGGCTTCAACACTAACGGCAAATTTTTCTTCTAGCTTCTTGAAACCTATGAGAACTCTCAGAGTCAGCTGTGTGGCTGGTCAAATGTTGACAATGATCATAACCAGGTTGCAAGAGCCCCACCAGTTGACAGAATAGGCGGGCTGCAAGCTGAATTGAACTATAAAGTAGCCATCACTAACCTCTGCTTCTGCATGCAAAACCGTCAGCCTGTTGACTGAGATAAATACAATTCAACTGAAAGAAAGAAAAAAACAAATATAGGCAGATAAGAAAAAAAGGATTTGAAGTAAAACAGCATGAAAACAGATGATGAGAGACGGTGTGACTCAAAGTGGAATGACTGCTCCAGTTTTTCATTTGTGCTGGTATCTGACATATCAAACATATCAATACTTTGATTATTAATAACAAATTGTAAGCATTTCTTGTGGTCTTTCACTTGATACACTAATACCCTATATTGTAAACGCAGTAAGAAAAGGGAGAGAAGGGCAGAGACCAAGGAACACTCGAGCTTGTAATATGTGCAGTCAAACTGCATGAAGTCAGTTTCTCCACAGGTGGATCCAGCCTCTGTTTGGACTGCTTTCCATTTGGCTCTGTCATTTGGAAGGCAAAAAGTTTCTCCCTGCTTTCCCAGAGTCATTCCTTTGTTCTTTTGCTTTTCTCCGACAACACAATGAAGTTGTGTGTTTGCAGACAGATCCCAACCTACTCTTCCCACGGGACAGTGTTCTCCTTTGTCCTTCTGACTTCTCATACTTTGCACAGAGCATACATCGCAAACATCTTTACTTACAGTCTGACAGGACCTTCGCTTTAATTAAAAGGCAACTGCAGTGACTTTGTTTAAGTCATACAGCTGCAGAATGTCCTGATGACGCCAAGGCTGGATCAGCTTTTTCTGTTGTTAGAACTTGTGACCTTTACGGTACGGGACTGTGCCGCCAATCACCGCCGCTCTTGTGTACTCTCAGCAGGTACCAGGCACTCACCGCACACAAAAAATAACAACAATTAATCCACCTCTCTCCCCCCGCCTCCCCGCCCTTATGCTCGCCCTCTTTAACAATCTCGATAGCATCTCTCCTTGTCGACAAGTTCATTCTTTCACCGTGATTCATCGCCCTAATCTCAACTCTTCGGGTTGCACCAAGCATTTCAACCCCCCCTCCCACACACACACACACACACACAAATGATAAGAGGTGGTGTACGCATCTTGTTATGAATCAAATAAAATGGAGAAAGTGGGTATTTCTTCATGTATTTTACACAAATCTATTAGGCTATTTAATCACATTTTGAAACATCGAAAGCCCAGATTCCCATCACTCGTTGCTCTGAGAACTACAGCCAACACCCACATTTGAGTGTATTGTTCTTCAAAATTCAATAAGGACAAAAGCAACAGACAGCTCCAAATCAATTATACTCAACAAAAAACATTCCTAATCATCAAGATACCAATCTTGATGAGGTAACTAATCTTGTTTTTCCATTTAACTAGACTGTAATTCCACTTGCATGTCACTGAATATTTTCGGTGGGCTGTTTTCAGAAAGGAAATTAAAGGGAGTCTTTTTCAGTAACTTTAGCCATTACAAACAGTGCTGCTCATCCCTAGCACACTAATAAAATGCAAGAATAAGATAACGTATGAGCATCCTACTGGCATACGAGGCTATGCAGACAACAATATCTTTCCTGCTTCCTGTGAGAAAAGAATGAATGTCATCAATAACACATAACTTTGTTTGAAATGCTATTCTTGTACTACAGAAAATACTTACAGTAAGTGGACTTATGCCAATGAAGCAAAGCTGTTCTGGCAAAGCTTGTAACACAAACATTTAAGCTCTGCCCACAGTGGTGCGCTTGCATAAGTTTACCATGTGGAAATGTTTGGATGAGAACAGTGAGCGTTTGTGCAAGAGTGTGTTTCTGTGCGTTTCTATTTTGAGCTGGTTTTAGTGCCATGCAGGTGTCTCTATTGGCAGACCCCTGTGCTGAGTCTGTGTACGACGAGCGCCAAATCAAATATTGGCACACGCTCCCATCAAGTGTTTGTTTGGTCTGAAGTGAATGCAACTGAGGCTGACACCTCAACCTCGACTGCTCTCGTCACGTCTGTGTGTATGTCTGTCTGCATAGTACTGTGTAAAAGTCTTGAACCAGCCCTTTACATTGCATTGTCGCATTGTGCAAATATAAATGGAATAAGGCAAACAGACATGTCTTATGACCACATTTTTTCGTCAACACAGTAGTCTTCAGGAATAGTTCTCCAGGCTTCTTTATGGACATTAAAAGTGCAAAGATGTTGGCTGCCTTTTGTTCGATTCTCTATCAAGACGATTAAGAACGGGAATCGAGAACCAGTTTTCTACAAGAACTGGTTCCCAGTCGTCCAATTCCTTGGAATTGTTAGTCTGCCGGCCTATGGATCCCGCATATAGGTTCTTGCACTTGCACTACAATCAGCTGATTTCGGTTTGCGTGTCAAAGGAGGAAAATAGCGACACAGACTAGAGCATGGAGATGGACATTTATTTTTATTGCACAAATGGACGAGATAAACAGTAAAGCGGAAAACTGCATCCAGGACAAAAACAGCCACATTATCCTTCTAACACTACTTTGGTTCTTTACAAGCATCTACCAAGACAACAAGCTAACGCTAAGCTAGCCAAGAACCCAAAATGAAAGCTGAGCGAATGCCGAGCCCAGCAGCCAGACCCTTAACTCCCACAGGTAACAAACTGATGACCCATCAGGCTGCAGCCTCACTTTCTACCTGTTCATGTACTTTGTTTCTACTAAGAGAAAGATCTTAGAGATGGGTGTCCTCATTAGGGATTTGTGTTGATGTGTTGTGGCCTCAGGTTTATATTGTTAAATGGTGATTATGAGACAGTGTGTTTAAGCTATTTTACAGAGTAACATGAAATTAATGTAACGACTAGTATAACAAATGACTTTTTCCTGGGAGTAATTAAGGAACATTACCGCATTACTTTAAAAAAAAAAAGTGTTCCGTGTAATACCCTCTTGGGGGACACTCCCATAGGGCTTAAAATCTGGGACTCTCCACCAACTGCGTTTAGAACTGAAGAAGCTTCTCAGATGAGAGGTGAAATGTCTTCAAGAAAAGAAGTCCAGACACTTTTCTTTCCAAGCTCCTTAGACTACGATGACCTGGATGACCGAGAACCTTCACAGACATATGTGTAATAAAGACTTTTTTGACTCGCGACTCCTAATCACAATAAAGAGGGGAAATACCTCAACAAACACGCACAAACACGCACAAACATTTGCACCACAGCATGCAACTAATCTGTATGAATGTAAATTCTTTATTCCTGCTTAGCAATGGTTGTGACTCTCAAAATGGAGGTGGCTTCTTTATAGTACATACTGTACATACTGAGTCATAGTACATACATACATATTTACACGATCTGGTTCTTGAACTGATATCTGATGCATTTTGTTCTGTGTTAACTGAATGTCCTTCCTGTTCTGTACACCAAGGCAGTTTTATAACAATATTTGCTGTAATGTAATAAACTGACCAGTTATGAAGTAGCAGACCAACGAGTTATTGTTTATGATGTTATTTTTTTCATGTTTATGAGCTAATACTGTAAAGTGCAGTTGGCTAAGAAAGTTGCTCTCTAATTAAAGATGATGGTAGGAGGAATATACAAAATGACTTACAGCCTATGTCATCATATCAGTTTTTGTTCAAGCGGCACAGTTTAGCTGTCTACGGTTCTACTCTGTGATATTTTCACACTCGCACCGTGTGCAGTATGTTTTGTCTCTCTACCTTGACGTGATCTCTTACCACTCTCAGTAGCCTTTTCTGCTCCTTGAAGGTGGCACAGCAGCCCAGCACGCCTGTTACCATGACGATGGCTCCAGCCAGGACCAGTATGTAGGCGGAGGCAGCGTAGGTCTTGGAGGAGAGAAGGCTGATGTAGTCGCTCTTCTCGACCAAGGTCCAAACACCCACCGCCATCACAACGCCCCCTGCCAACTGGGAGAAGAGCACATGATGAGTTCAGTTTCTGCCAGCGGCCAGCCTGGGAAACGAGAACCACGACTGTGGTACGGAACACTGAACAACACTGAAGCTGAGAGTGATAAAAAAGGTTTCAATTATTAATCTCCCAAGTCGGCTTCAGAGTGACAAAGTAGGAGCCTAAAATTAATATCTGTCAATGGCTGAATGTGAACTGAAAAATATGACCCACCGCTGCCACACAGGATCCAGACCTGAATCAGTTTCTGTTGCAGGAAGGTTGGGGTTGTCAGTGCTATGGTGACATGTTTATAGAGAATACAAACTCAGCCCCAGCGATAGATCAATTGTCTCTTGAGAGAAAGAATTTGAAACTAAATCATGCACTTTAACTATTTAATGATTTTAATTTAAGGAACTGCTGCTTCTTTGTTACTTATAGTTGTTTTTGGACGGTGACCAAACAAGCAAAGTAATGAAGTTCTTGGCCAACCTCAGGCTCTGAGAAATGTGAATGACATTTGTTTGCTGTTATTAACATTTTACGCATTAAATGTCAAAAATAATTGTCTGTTTTTTTTAAATAAAACCATCATTAGCTGTGGCACTTCTTTAACAATTTTCAATTTCAAACATTTTTAAAGCAACCATATGGTTTACTGCCTGATTTATTCAAGAGAATTAAGTCATTAAACCCAGCACGAAACTACTGTCATTGTCTCACATCTTCGGCATTACCCAAGCTAACAATTAAAGAGAATATGAGGAGAATTAAATCAATACAATATTAGCAAGACGAGTCAGCAGATGGTGCAGCAGTGCAACAGAAATCTGTCTTCATGCCAAAGCAGTCAATCTAACTGCCTGCCTAATTTAGATTTAATTTAAAAGAGAAGATGATGGTCACAGAAACTAGACAGTGAGTCAGACAGAACCACACCCAGAAACAGTGGCAGTAAAACACAGAACAAAGCTGTAGCACAACAGCCTTCAATCTTCACTCGTAATCTATTTGTACTGTTTACTTTTAGTGGCAATCAACCAGTAGATTGTATTGATTCAGAGTGAACCATCGTTTTTAGGGTTGGGCAGTTTGGCCCAAACTAAAAATTCCCAGCACAGCATATTAAGTCCACTGGACCCCTTCGCTATAGAGTTCAGGTTTTTCTTTAGTTTATTACCTCTCTGTATTCAAAAGCTGCATAAAAGAAATGCAAACTTTAGTGACCCCCAGTGGCAGCAAGAGGTAATAGGTGAAGAATCTGAAAGTCAAGAGGGTCTGAACTAAACACCACAGATGTATTTCTTTTGTTGTTCATTACATTTGATTTCAAAACTAGCTCAAATATGAAGCTTTAACACAGCTTCGTCTGTCTATCTGTAACAAAGCTTTAGTTTAAGTTATCACTGGTCCCCCAATGTTACATTTGTTTTTAATATTTACTCCAAGAAGTGGTTTGTTTCAAGGGCAACTTACTGCACTGTACTGTACTGTGTGTTTGCTATTAAAATAATGTGGATATGTAGTATATGTCTGAAGGTCATATACAACACAAAATGATACAAATAACATATCTTTTCATCCATGAAATGTGTAAACTTTTTGCGCATTTTTAATCAGGGAGTGTCCTGAAAATTGTAAAAACTAAAACCCCAAAGATGTAATGGTCCAGGTCAAAATAAAACACTTAAAAGAACCCAAAGTGATCTTGCAGTGTTTTTACTTTATGAAAAACCTGCAATGGCTGAGTAAATCTTAATCTTATTTAAAAATATTTACCTTTTTTTGTTCTTTACTCAATTTGAGTTCAATCTGCGTGTTCAGTTCTCTTCAAAATTTGATCAAACCCAGCACTTCAATAAAAACCCAGACACTGTGACCATATGTTACTCCTGGGGTAAATGGACGGCTGCCATTTAGCAAAATGCTTTATAGTGTCGCAAAGTGTTCATTTTGGTGTCTGAACTTCAGTCAAGATATTTCTGGCTGCAATGACTGTAGCTATATACCTTTTTCCAAACTGATTCAATAACCAGTAAATAACTGCAAGGCAAATTTCAAACGATTTGGTTTAGTGTGAAATATTCACACGGCTGTAACTCTGGCACTGAAGATGCTCTATTTGTCTGCCAATTTGAGAAAGATCTGATTCTTTGGCAGACAGATGATTATTACATATGGGCAGAGCTGTAAGTGTAACTTCACACCAAGAACGAGTGAGGTTCAGACAGTAAGGGTGCCACACTGATGTTTGACTCTTATTTTACACGCGCATTCAGATGATGAGTTCAGAACAACACATTCTTGACATTGGAAAGTCTGAGGGAAATAAGGCTTTGAATGCATCGCCTTTGTCCTCTGTAAAAATATGCAGCTTGGCTTTGATTACATGAACTGGAATAGCAGCAGGCATTTATCTACTGTCCGAATAAAGAAGGCTTTGTTAATGTCCTCAGAGAAGGTTTTCCAGCCAATTTCTCCTATTTATATCATATTACCCAAAAAAGCTGGTTAATATGAAGGTATACTGTCTGTATGCATATTACTGTGAAAGGGGAGAGACTCTTACAGCTTTAGTTTGTTAAAAATTGTGTGAAAACTTGTGGCTTCTAGTGTTTTCCCCTCACCTGATTTGTGGGGGAATGTTGTTATAATCAATAAAATTAGCAGCTAAGCCAACAGGTAAAATACATCCAATTCCAGTATAAGACACAAGTTTCTTTAAAAAAAAAAAAAGAAAAAGAAAAAGAAAAAGAAAAAAATACCCCTTTGTTGGTGTTGTTCCAACATCATCTCACCACCCAGAATCCACCAGAAGTCACACGTGCTTAAGGTGCAGTACCAGCAGGGGGACATAATATATTTAAAGCAAAGAAGATGGTAGTGACCAACGATGGTATGAAGTACATTCTAGGCCCTTTGTATCCCAGAAATTATTAAGCTAGGTGCCTGATATGTATTTACATGTAAATGTTTTCCCATGACTGTATTCGTGGTTGCTTGAAATAAAATATCGCCCTCTGCTGGTACTGCAGCTTACTGCAACTTGAACATGCGTGTCCATTTCACGCTTACGAGAGGCAAAGCGTGACATCCACACAGTGGACCAGCATCTACATCTACACGCTTTGCTGTGATATTGTGTTGCATCGTAATGATGTCAACACTGCAACTGACCAATGACACTGCCTGAGCATTCAGTTAGCATTAGCAAGAAGTTAGCTAATGCTACTAACGAACTATCACTAGCAAACTAACATGAATAACCTAAATTTGGCTCACAGCAAAACTGACTTGATAATACATTTTTATATTGCATAAATTAATAAAGAAAACACTTGAAATACTTACCATTTGTTCCAAAAGAGAGTTTTATATAAACAAACGCTTTTTTTTCTTAAACACACTACAAAGCTATCGCATCACAATAACGTGACTGGTCAGTTGCAATGTTGACCCTGGACCAACATTATTATGATGTTGCAGGAACAACACCTACACAGTGATATCAGATATAACAAAAAAATCTGTCCAAAGCATTTGTGCATCTGTGCCCAATGCAAACATTTCAACAGTTAAATCCTCAGCACAGGCTCGAGGCCGCTTGAATGGAAACTTACCCAAAAGAGAAAATTGAAAGCAAACAGCAGGTATTTCAGGCAGATGGTCCCACATGTTTCCTTTTTCTCCTCAAAGACCCCCATGCTACAAGAGATGGCAGATTTTCAGTCAGTTACAATGTTTTCATAACGAAACAGCATTTTCAGTTCTGTTTATACAGTCAGTACACAAGTACTCAATACAATCTTCAGCTTTCACAAATACAACTGATAACTATAAATGTGATTATAGTACAAATAAAAACGTATTTTTACTACCATTATAAAAAGCCATTTTTGTTATCTGACACCTTTTTTTTTAAAAAAAGAAATGGAGCAAATCTATTGTCTAAGCCACAGGTTGGCAACCTTTCCAATCAAAAGACATTTTTGAGTAATTTTTAACCAAAAGAAATCAATGTGGAGTCACAAAACATATTCGAGCCTTACAATAAATCTTTTAACATGTGACTACTCTGCAGTTATTGCCCAAAAAAGGGAACAACAACGAAGAGGAAAAAAAATAACCTGGCAGATAAAGTGCCAGGTGACAGACTATAGCTATGACGAACATTTTAGTTAACAAAAATTTTAAAACTTCTTTTTAATTTGATGTATATGGTACACATTTTTACAACTGCAGAATGTAAAGAAGTACAGACACCTAAAAAATTATATTATTGTAGTTTTTACCAGAACCACAGGAAGTCATTGAAAATGGGCAAAAGGGTCACAGGTTTGAGACATTATGTGAACCCTTCACATAATGTCTGCTAGAATCTGATTACATTTTAAAACTCAATATTTTTATCAGTCAGATCAAATATGTTTTCCCTTCTAGTTTATTTATTTTAAATTTATTACGATTTTTTTCAATCTTTGTCTGTGTAACACACTGAAAACACAAAGTTACTACTTTGATTAAAGTCAAAATATCAACTTAAACTCTGGCTGCCATATAAATTTTACTGACACATTGTGTCGTCATATATGACAATCAAAATCTAAGAAGCTAAGACCAGAGGAACTTCACATCACTGATTACATTTTAACCTGTGTTGGAACTGGAACACACTCTTTGGCTTGATGGTTAGACAAATTTACCAGATTTCTTCTGTTAAAGTAACAAAACACAAACACACAAAAGTTAATCATAGGGTTTCACAGGGTTTTGTGCTAGGGCTGATGTATTTCAGATTCTCAAGGTTCCCTTCCAGCACTCTGAAATGTCTCCAGTGTAACCAAAATGCTGCAGTAAGTACTGATGGGAAGCAGCAAGTGAGATCAGATTTCTCCAAATTTTAGTTTCTCTTTCTTAATGATCAAGCTTCATCATGTCTTAAAGACCTCTTATCCCAACAGAGCACTTTGCTCTCTGAGTGCAGGCTTACTTGTGACTCCTAGACATTCCAAAAGTAGAATGGGAGGAAATCTCCTGGTAGCCAAAAGCATTGATTGTCTAAAAAGTGAAGCAAGGTCTTGACCTTACTATGTTAAGTGCCCTGAGATGACTTATGTTGTCACTTGGTGCAATATAAATAAAATGGAGAAGAAGTGAAATATTTTAACAGGCTTTTAACAAATGAGTTGTTACAAAGCTAATGTAGTATGCGGGGGAGTGAGCACCAGATAAGCAGTGTAGGCAGAATCAGCAAGCTGAGTTATTACATGTATATGCAGAGAGATCCATGACTAAGCAGTGAGTAGGAGCTGAGCATTAGCCAAAGGCTGCAAATTATAACCACCCGCTTCTTAGTTCTTTAGTGCCCGATTCTAGATTCCAACACTTGTTTAATATTATATGAATGTTTTAAACAGAGTGGATTTCATAAATCTTATTACTAATACTACAAATGAAAATCAACCTGCATTAGTGCTTAATGGCTACATTTTTTTTCTTTATATTTGATCCCATCTATATTTAAACACAGACACTGTATTAACATCTGAGAGCAGTCTCATTACAACTCCACTTCAAAAAGTTTGAAGTTAAGTTTTATAGATCCCACTGTCTATAACAACATACTGTTTCCCTGTAAATCTTTGTTTCCCACATCTCCCATCCATTTTTTTTTTTTCATGCTACAAACTTGCGAGTCAGGCCCAGGCTTGTACTCCTCCTCTTCTTTCCCTCCCGACTCTCCCATCTGCTTTCCCACCCCCACATACTGCAGACTACCGTCAATTTAGACATGGGCTGTGCATGAATGACTGAGTATGTCTGGTCTCCGTTGGTTGGCCATCTGCTATGGTGGTCTCTCTCTTGGTGTGCTCCTGTTAATTAAATTTAAACAAGACATAACTGACAACTCCTCCTTTTACTTTTCGGGGCTGGATATTAGTCTGCTGAGCCAAGAGGAGCAGTCATCTGTTTAAATGTCTCAAAGCGTTCTTTTTTTAAAATGGAAAAAAAAAAGCACTACAGGAGAAACAGCACTTCTGTGAAGTAGGTTTCCTTTCAGAGGGCACAATTCCACAGCTATGTGTCATGCCATCTTTGGTTTGTTTCAGGGTGAGGTGTCTTTACTCATCAGAAAATTAAACAAGACTACTGCTTGGTAAATAAAGCCAACATGTACCACCTGTCTGACACACTCATCGTGAACTGCGTTTCATGAGCTAACAGCAGTCTTGTCTGCTGCGTGAGATTACAGTGGTGACACAAACACTTGGAACGGGTCCAGAAAAGATTTGTTATCATCCGCATAAGTTTACAGATTTATTAAAGTGGTACATATGTTGCAGGTTAGTGAAGGTTGATCAAGTGTTTTGTCTTGTACTTGACATAAAGCACAACCCACCCAGTTTTAAACATAGATTTGATCACTGTATTTGATAGTTTTACATATGATGAGAAATGTTCTGAGATAGGAAACTGTAAGGTTGGTGAGGCCTGTCCTTGTAAGATCTCCCATATGTAACTAGCATTTGTTTTTGTTGCTGTTGTTGTAAACCACTCTAGTGTCACTTTCTAGTGTCATACCTGTAAAATGTTACTACTTCAAATTTATCTTTGCATGCAAAAATTACATATCAGAATTTTCCATCCATCCAAAATGCCACAGCCTCATGCCAGCCTTTCCATAAAAGCGTATGTCCACAGCAACCTGTTTGTGGACATTTTAAGACCTACGTGCAACTGATGAAAACAGAGGCCCACTGTTCTGGGAAGCTAAACATGTTTCAAAATTTACTTTGGTTTGGACTTAATCTATTTGTCAAAAAGAGTTGAATTCTTTTTAAGGGGAACCTTGCTCCATTTTAAGGCCTCTGGATGACATTCACATACACAGCACTGTACGTTCGGCTTACCACAGCAGTTTAACAATGCATGTGTGCACACTGGGATCGATAAGCATAAATCCTTCATTACTGAGCAGTTATAGCTGTGCAATAGTGTCATGTTGCGTTGGGATCGGCGCAACATCAAATGGAAAACCTAAAACCTCGTGATAATACCAATATTAGCCCATTAAAGCATATTAGCCACGTTAGGTAGCACTGACCACAAGGAAAAGTCCCCCTAGCTAGCCATATCTATTACAAATCATAAACGTGTACTAACAACTGCTAATCTGTCCACAGGATCTACCTCCGTGAAGTCCTCTTCTGATTTTTAAAAAGGGTTTAAGTCTATAATAGCTATCTAAAGTTACTGGCGTTTTTTCCATTACGCTAAATAGCACTGACGGGACTCAAATAAAACAAATGAAATAAAAGCAATATTGTATGTTTTTTCTGTGGTTTTTAACTAACGTTACACATCTCTTTTGCTGCTGTGGTGTAAGCTAACGATAAACTTATAAAACTCTCCTTTGCGTTGCCGCTGTAAATGTTTAAACAGCCACGTTTTCCCCTCAAAACGAGCTACTTTTTTTTTTTTACGCTATATCAACTTAATAAAAGCCTGCATGTAAGCCAAGCTTCCATAAGAAGCAATTAAACCTTTCGCTTAGTTCACAAAATATGGCAATACCACCCCAACTGGCCACTGCGGCACCGCAGCATGAGCTAACCTTTGTACGCAGACTACTTCCTGTTTCTACTTACCTGCCGTCCTTTTAGCTGCTATCAACAAAAGAAATGTGTGGGTATTCCTAAAGGACGCTTTTTTTCATTCCTCTTTCCAAGGATAAAGACGTTTTTCAGATGGAAGTGAAGCTAGAGGGCAGGGAATCAAAACGCCGAGCTCACGTAGTTACTCAGGGTGAAGCTGCTGAGTGCTGACTCCACCCCGGGCCACTTTGCACGTTTGTTGAGGGTTTTTTTTTTCACGTCCCGGGGCGATGCTTTGTGTAATGACAGCAGACAGTCACAGGGAGGAAAGAGGGAAACCGAGAAAGACGGGATCTAGGATCTGGGGATCTAAGTGCTTGTTAAAAATGTGGGGCTAAACATTTGAGTCGCAGAAATATACTCTAAGATAAAAAGTTGAAGTCATGTTAAAGGATAATTAAATAAGACTTGGTTATATTTTAATATAATGAAAAAACGTGAAACAAATGTAAAATTAAACACAGTAAACTGGGCTTATTTTTTTTCTAAAACTCCTCAAGGTAGCCCCACATTTGGCAATATCTTGACCAGTCTTACGAAGAAGTCACCTGGTGCCTCATTTCTAAAAATTATATTATATTTTACTTGTTGAAATTATTATTTAGTAAGAATGATTGATTCCATGCAGTCTACCCTTAAAAAATTCAATTCACTTTTATTTGATCACAAATCACAACGACAGTCACTTCAGTGTGCTTTATATTGTAAAGACCCTACAATAACACAGAGAAAACCCCAACAACCCTTTGAGCAAGCACTTGGCAACAGCGGGAAAGAAAAACTCCCTTTTAACAGGAAGAAACCTCCAGCAGAAACAGGCTCATGGTGGAACAGCAATCTGCCACAACCAGTTGGGGGTGAGGGATGGAAAAGAAGGCAAAAGGCATGCTGTGGAAGTAACCAATGATTAAATGCAGAGTGGTGTATGAAGGTGAGTGAAGAAGAAACACAAGGTGATGGGAAGCCTTCACTAGCCTGGGCCAAAGGGAGGATTCAGGGTCACCTGATCCAGCCCTAACTATATGCTTTATCAAAAAGAGAAGTTTTAAGCCCAATCTTAAAAGGAGAGAGGGTGTCTGTCTCCCAAATCCAAACTGGGACCTGGTTCCGGAGAAGAAAGTCTGGTCTGAATCTTTTTTTTTCTCTCCAAACAATCAAACAAATATGTTACAATTAAGTACATTAATTATTTATTTCATCATCAAACAGTATAGAGTTCAAGCTAGCTTGTGCTGCTGATTCTCTGTGGTCTGCCACTGTGTATGCAGTAATACATTCTTACCACTAGATGACAACAGTTTCCTAGTTGCTTGACTTTAATTATCTTTCCTAGAAGCATTACAGTAATCTTGAATTAAAATGTGATTGAAAGACCTAGGGGGAAAAAAGCTCCCACAGCATCCATTTATAACCCGCCATCATTCACTTGCATGTGGCTGAAGAACCTGCAATCAAATTAAAAGAAAATGTGGCACAGTCACTGGGAACATTTTTCACTCTATTAATCATAGACTCATCACATGTAATCACTAACATTGCACCTAACTGCACTTGCACAGCTTTATTCATCATTGCAATCTCAACAAGCTGTGTGTAAACAAACTCAACATGATTGGTGGCACATGACAAGACCTTTGCGCCTGTCTTTTAGAGAGCTGGAGGGATCAGACCTGTTACTAGGACAGACACAAGCTGCCAATCTGCTGCACGCTGTGTTGATGGTGGCCACATGCGTCGTTTGGAGAGTTACATGCTTCTTCATCCCCTGAAACCCACCTTCATTTGCAGGTTTGTGCTGGTTTGTGATCCAGTGTCAGTAGCTTATGTTGTGAAACTTGAAGAATATCCTTGTTTCTGTTGTTTCTGTCTAAAGCAACAAGCTGTTGATGTTTCTAAGAAGATTAAGTGTTGCAGTACTAAGAACTACAAGCTGGTAGAACGCTAACAGCAACAAAGACGTTTTTAAGTTACAGCACGTTTCTTTACACAGGGAAAACTTTGTCTGAGACGTATATATTTTTTTGATCGAATTTAACAAAATAGTAGAAGTTGCTCACAGTCCATATATGTTGTTGTCCACTGCACAAAAAAACACATTTTGCATTTAATACATGTTGTTATTTTCTAGTTCATACTGCTAAAGCGGTTTTTGCCAAGGAGTAGGTAGGGCTGCTAACCTAGAAACTTAGTGGGACAGCTTTCAAGAAGAAGTAGCCTCGTAGTTGATGGTTCAGGGTTTAGAAATAGTCCTAATCTTCCTCACACCTGCCAGGGCCGTGCCAAGCCATAAATACGAGGCTCATAAGAGGATCAACCTGGTGTCAGTGTGAAGGATCCTGCTGGATAGAGATCCTGGCACAGGCAAAGATTTTAAAGTACCTACTTAAGAAATACACAGAGAGGTGACAACAGTAGTGAAAGGACCTGTTGTTTTTTGTTTTTTTTTACAACAATCGAGTGAAGACGTTTTGTTTTTGTTTTCTTTTTTCTAATGTGATGGATAAAATGTGCCGGGAAAGAATAAATCAGGATCTGTTTTTCCGTTATCAGAAAATGGGTCTCTTTTGAGAGAGAAGCTGATTAAAGGTAAACAGTCCTGTCTAAATGTGCCAGTGTTAAGTTAGTTCTGATCTGTTTTGGACTTTTTTTTGTAGGTGTGAAATTTGATGTCACAATTATTTTAAAAGTGTTATTAATTTAAATACACACCTGTGTAAAAAAAAAAAAAAAAAAAAAAAAAAAAAAAAATAATTTTTTTTTAAAAAAAATTTTAAAAATTTTTTTAATTTTTTTTTCAAAAAAA
>VUQG01024028.1:4069-26096 GCA_015106755.1 Etia nguti | reverse complement strand
AGTGCTCTGATTACCACTGGGACCACTTTTACCTTCACCCTCCACATTTTCTCAAGCTCTTCTCTGAGCCCTTGGTATTTCTCAAGCTTCTCGTGTTCCTTCTTCCTGATGTTGCTGTCATTCGGAACCGCTACATCTATACGGCCATCTTCCTCTGTTTGTCTACCACCACTATGTCCGGTTGGTTAGCCATCACCATTTTGTCCGTCTGTATCTGGGAGTCCCACAGGATCTTAGCACTCTAGGGAGCGTCTCCTAGGGCAGGGCGATATGGCCTAAAATCTATATCGCGGTATAATTTGAAGCATGTGTGGTAACGATATATATCGTGATATATTCTTTTCTCGTGTGTCAATATATATATATATCTTGACACACACACACACACACACACACACACACACACACACACACACACACACACACACAATGTTTGTATGATAAGTGTGGTTTTTATGTGAGGGTGGGTCAAAGCTGTCTGTGGTATTCACAGGAGCCACCCACACAGTTCAGGTTTCCTCTGCAGTGCGGTGGCTCTCCAGAGAGAGCGAGTGAGGGATGGGCAGATGAAATGAAAGCGGCATGCCACTTGGCTAAATTCGCTCTAAAAACACACTCCCATATCTCCCACTTGCAACTTTATCAAGCAAATATTTGTATCATTTAAATGTGACTCATGTGTGTGTCCAAGAATCTGCTGACTTTAAACATCCTAGATTTTATAGCAGTTTGCAAGATGTTGACACTTGGTGTCCTTGAGACAGCGACTCCCTTCACTGGAACGATGCCAGAAAATAAACTTGATCTCATGGTTGTAATCCAATTCACTAAGAACTCACTTTGCTGATTTGCTTCCGTGTTCCCATAAGCCCCCACAACTTCCATGCACACAAATCTCCCATTCTCATTTAGATGTCCTTGCTCAAATGATCTGATTATAGGCTATACCAGCCAGTATGTCTGGAAAAGCAGTTTTGCATCTCTGAAAGATTTACCACTAATTTTCCAGGAACCTTACCTGATGCCATTGTTGCTAGGACAAGGGTCATGATTAACGTGCACCTTTGAGGTAGTGCTGTCATTCTCTGTGGCCCAAACAACAAATATAATGACTGCGCAGCAGTGTCGGTGAGCGAGACATACAAAACATGAAGAGGAGAAGCATGTATGATGCTGGTGGCAAAATTAGGAATGATTTAGGTTACATAATTATTGACAGCCGGGGTATTAAGTTATGACACCTATCAGGCTCTTTGAAAAAAAAGAAAAGAAAGAAAATAGATGAAATAAGTAATGTCATTCATCATTTAGATTTTTCGGAGGATAAAAAAAAATCACACTGATGATGCAGAAATCTCAAAAACTTACAAAAACAACTTACACAACTTACAAAAAAGAGATATGATACACTTGGATTTTAAAGGGCTAAGCTAAGACCAATAAAATAATTTGATATATTATGTGTTCATAGATCTCAATCATAGATTTGTTTTAAATCACACTTCCGTAGACTTGTAAACATGGATATCTGACACTGCTTAAGAAGATACCAAAAGTACATTGCAAGGGCAACTATGTCTACAAATGTTAAAGTCACGCTAACATCACTAAACATGTAACAACAGGAAGTACACATGCGAATCTCAGCTCTTATTCAAACCACCAGAAAAGGTGTTTTGGGTTATGGATTCATTTTGAATCACTTTGAACTTCCAATGCAAACGTGACATTTGTGATGCTGCATGAAGAAATTCTGAATATGCACAGCAAGAGCAGTGTCTTTAACACAGAAAGAAGCTACTTTTGGCCGCACCAGAACCGTCTGGCTGTGTTAATGATTTGCTGCCTAGAGATTAAAAACAAAATCCATTGTAATCTTTTTTTTCTTTTAAAAAATCAAATCATTTTATAGAAATTTATGGACTATAGACAGAAGATGGAGTGCTGATATTCCTGAGTAAAAGAAAATAATGAACATCTGAATCCTTCTATGTTGAGATTTTTCTGCACAGACCAGATGTAGTATTTTTTTAACCATTTATTTTGCCAGAATCAGTTTAGCGGTCTACACATTCACATAACAACTGAAAGATTCCTGGTTTTTATCTTGGAGGGGACACATATCCCTCTGTGTTTGGGTCGGGAAGGGCATCCATTGGAAGACAATCAAAACTTCCAGCTGTGGTGATGCCTTGTAAACAAGGGAGCAGCTGAAAGTAGCTTCTTCTTCTTCTTCCACTTCTTTTCTTTATTGTCCCAGAACCAAAATATACCGAGTGGACAAGGTTTGTTCTGTCCGATTTGATACTTGTTGCCCTGCCAACAGAGTGAACCGTGCAGGAGAATATCTCCATCATTCAGTCCCAAAGCACAGTGATATAATCAGCACCCTTTGTGTCAGTTTCAAAAAAGGATTTACTTCCTGATTGTGCGCATGTAGCCCTCAGTTTGATTTTTTTTTCCTTTCTGTTCTTTGTTATCTTTTTACCTTTTTTTTATTTTACTACATAGCAGGCTCCCCCATCCAGTCCCTACGCCCACTGGCCACCTGCTGCACTGGTGCATGCTGGGATCTCTCAAGCAGACAGATTGAGTGGACATTCAGCCAAGACAGTGTGTTTCTAAGTACATTCCAACGTGCCAAATGGGCTTAAAATATGGGTTTTGGAGAAGCTTCTTATTATCTGCCAGGAAGGAGCTGTATTCAAAAGTATATATGTGTTGTTGTACATTTTGTTCCTCTGTCTGTAGCTGGGTCATATCAGGTCTCTTGGTGTATGCAGTGCACTGCAGAGTGTCTGTGCTTTGCTGGTGTGAGACAAATGCAGTCCTTTTTTGTCTTCACCTCACTGCGCTGTGACCCTGGCTCTAGTGGGATGTGGCTAATGAGAGCTATAAATATCTCAGACCTGGTTGGATCTCAGCCTTGCACACACATAAACACATGCATGAGCATGCTTGTGTTCCCCAAGCTCCTCCCACAGAAGATGGCAAGACAGGAGAAAAAGAAGTGGGAAGAAGGGAGAAACCAATAAATTATGAAAAAAGCTCTTCAACAGTCAAAGACCCCCTGCCTCCTCTCCCACCTACTCTTTCCACCCACTTGCTATTATTCTCCAAACTCTGCCTGCATGCCTTCCAGCTTCAACACTATGACTCACAGCTGCTTGTGTGGGAGTCTGAGGTTCTCTGTCGACAACTGTGATTGCATTTTAAACAACAGTAATTTGAGTAGGAGACTGGTAGAGTTCAAAGTGATTAATCACTGGATGAAAACTGCATGCATGCTGATCATTTATCGTATGTCGACACACACACACATGAACTTGCAAAGATTTTATTTTGTTTCAGGCATTTAGCATTTGGGTCACAGACGAGTAGCAAGGAAACTGTAGATTAAACACTATCTTTATTATATTCTAGTTTTCTATATTCTTGTTTATCTCAGAAAGAGAGATAATTTTTTTCAGTTGATGTCAGTTTCCTCCCTGCAGGTCTTTACTAGCCTTTACTGTCTAACTAGCTTCCAGCTGTAGATATCATGTGTATTGTTTATCTCTAAAAGGTTCGTTTATCTCTCAAAGGTTAGAAATCTAGAGGGCCATCACAATCTTAAGATGACTTTTTCCTCATCCTTTCACGTTTGTACCATAAAGAAAGGTACAGTGTGTGTTCACTGGTTCACTGATTTATGTGTGGAAATCACCCAGTAGGAAGTCATGGCAAGTTCAGCATTATAATGATTCAGCAAATGTCACACTTGTTATTATGACTTAACAGAAACTGCCTGCTCAGCTTGCAAGTTACAGTCTAGTATTACGAAAAGCCTTATTTGGTAGCAAATCGAATTACCACACTTGTGGAGATTTAACATCAAGGTATGTGTTGAGTTCTCACATATCTACACATATAATCTAAAGAATCTAAAATCCTCTTTTTTTTTAGATAGCATTCTTCTGTTGATTTGATGAACACATGAGAGCGGAGAGACGGAGGAGATGACACTAAGGTCTGAGGTTATATTTAAGACAAGGGTATTGAGATGGTTAAGCAGTCCATGCTTTTTCTAGCCGAGCCATCAGAGCAGCCCTGCAACCCAGTTATTAACTCCACTGGCACTGACACAAGAACTGGGATACTTGAATAAAGAATTTGCTGCTCATACCAAACTGAGGCTGAAAGAATATTATGTGGTTTCAGTGGATTGAAGCAAAATTTCATCAAGTGGTCTGCAAACACATGCCAAGTGCAGAGAAAAGGCTTGCAGTCTAAAGTGTAATTTACTTTGATAATATACTTCAGCTTGCAGCAAAAACATTCAATTTTTTCCCTGAAAATGACCTATTTCTGGCTAAAATTGCTGTTTGTGTCTGAGAGAGAGGTGTGTGTGTCAACAAGAAGAAACTGGGTTTTTTAAAGGCTTTAACATGTATCCACAAACACTCATTGTCTTAGCTTGGGATTTTCTGTCAGGTAAGGTCAGTTTATTTCTATTGTGCATTTAACATACTGTACAGACTGTACAATATACAGTACACACAACAGCCAATAAATCACCAATAAATATATACACACACAAAGAGAAAAGAAGCAAATTAGACTGTTTTCATAATATTGCCTCTGCTTTTGAGCCTGGATCAGGAATACTCAAGAGTTGGTTTGTTGACCTCAGTGCTCTTGTAGGGGTGTAGGTTTGTACAAATTGAGTTAGGTAAGGTGTCACCAAATCACTGAGACTCTTAAAAACAAGTAATGAAATTTTAAACCTGGTGATCCTGAAACCGATTGGAAGCCAGTGTAAGTAGGCCATTACAGGTGCACTGTGATCACGGAGATTCTTTCCTCTCACAAGGCGTGTTGCTACATTTGTACAGCATGAAGACAATAAAGTAACAAGTGATCAAAGCCAAACAAGAATTACAATAGTCTAAATGAGAGGCAATAAAAGCGCGATTTACTCTCTCAGAATCATGTGCACGGAGGCAGGCCTTCCTCTTACTGAGGACCCTTATTTGAAAGAATCTGTTAATCAAATTTTAAAGTACAGTCAAAAATCATGCCATCGTTCCTTGCATCTGGGTGACATTAAAAAGCAAAAAGACCAGTGGGGCTGTCATACTCATCTAAAAGGATGGGTTGCCCAAATGAAATCATTTCTGTTTTGATTTTTGTTCTGATTCAGGAAGTTTATCTCCAACCATGACTCTACATCTCTCAGTCAGTTCACCAGTGCCAATGCACAGGAACACATCTTCCTGCACTATTTAACAGTTTAATCAGATAAATTGGGTCAGATTAAACATAGTATTTGCGCTGGCTATCTGCATGCGTCATGGACGTCTTTATCTTTCTGCACTCCTGCCTGGCTGAAGAACTGTATCTGCTATATTGCGAAAAATTATTTCTTATTAGCTGACAATAACAGTGGTGGAGAAATTTTTTAATCTTTTTTTTTGGGGGGGGGGGGAAGGCAATGAAAAGACATCACTGCAAATAAGACTGTATAAATGGAAAATTGTGCAGAAAGTATGAAAAATAAAATGTTTCCTATCACTTCTTTTACCCCCAAAAGGACGGATGGTTGCCTCTTCTTCAGCCTGGTTCTTCCATATGTTTCTTCCTCACTGTAAATCACTGTAGCTTGTTTACCTGCTAATGCTGGCTATGTTTCCACACAAAGCACAGACCTCAGGGCAGTGGAAGCAGAGCCAGCAGCAGCTTGCCTCACACACTGCCATCCTAATGGCTGGCTGTGAAAGATGAGAGGTTTATCTAAAATGTGCATGAGGACATCAGCAGAAAAAACTTGCTGGCCTCTCAGCTATGCCCAGGTCAATTGATTGTTAATGGTAGATGAACATGCCGGTAAAGTGGAGACAGCTAGAGTTTCCTATGAGCACAAAAGATGTGGAGCTTTCAGTGACAATATCTGACTGAGGCAACAAGATGTGGATAAAAACAGGTGAGGAGCTTAATCAGAGTGCTGTCTGGGGGTGAAAAGACAGGAATCATTTGACTTTGAAATGTTTTCATTTATATTTATTTTTAGATTTAACAAGGGAAGCCTTGCTTGTGCTGATGGAATGCCATCAGATCAAGCAAGGCTTATGAAAAGAGGATAAATAAGCTCATCTCTTGCACTATTTTTACTCTTTAACTTTTATTCAAGTTTTCTCTTCAGCCTCTGTTTTCTTTAGGTTTAGGGACCAAACCTACTTGGTCAAGGGGTGTACACATAGGAAGAAATTAGCAATGACATGGCAGCCAAACATTAAAGCATGAAATTAGGTGACTTTTAGTGATGCCGATTAATTAAGGCAGGGGTGTCGAACTCCAGTCCTCGAGGGGTGGTATCCTGAAACTTTTACATGTGTCCCTGCTGCAACACACCCGAATTAAATTTGTAGGTCCTTAGCAAGACTTGACTGCATGCCGAGGTGGCAACCCCTAACCCTACTCAAGTAAATTTAAATAAAAGTTTTAAAACTTCTAAAACTATTTTTATTGCACCATGTTAATTCACTTCTAAGCTGCTGTAACATGAATCAAATGCTACCTCAGCATGCAGTCAAGTTCTATAGAGTCTTGCTAATGACCTACTAAGTTCTATTCAGGTGAGTTGCAGCGGGGACACGTGTAAAAGTTTCAGGAATGGAGTTCGACACTTGCGGATTAAAGGGACTGACTGTAATAATTAAGAGTAGTGTTGTTTGTAATGTCCACTTGCAACCAGCTATCAGCTGCAAATTGATGTTTGACCAGTCAATTTCTTCAAATAGAAACCATGGATCCACTTTTTTTTTTTTAAAGCTTTTATTTATTTCTGACACACAAAGTCAGTTTGACTGGATTAAACTCTCTTGACTGATTAAGGCTGCTTCCCTGAAAGTGCCTTTGAAAGTTATGACACAAAGCTGATTGTGGGAAAATCAAGTTTCCAAGTTTCCAAAGCCTTCATTCTCTTAATTCTCTTACTGATTAATCAGTACTGCTAATAGAAATATGGATGGAGTTATATGTCATGAGTTGCATTTTGGCATCTTCCTTCTAATGGCTAAAATGCTTTTAAGAGCACTTTTTCAATGCAGACTCCAACAAAAGGAACAATTCAGAAAGTTTATTTACTGCATGGAAATTCCATGTCTGAATGGCAGGCAAGTAAGCAAATTTCAGAACTGCAGTCCAATTAAGTCTAAACAGGTATGGTTAATTACCGGGTATAGCAGCAGTGAAAAGAAACATACTGAAGGGTCAAATGAGAACAAGAGGTAAGACGAAAAACCAAAACCTTTAGTGAGCCTGACATTACCACTTGAAATGGCTCATGAGCTGGAGAAGGCGGAGAGGAGAAACTGGGTCCTGCAAGGAATAAAATGAGCATCTCCATTGTTGCAGCTAGTGGCCATCCTTTCAGCCTACGATCTAGGATACTGAATTTAACAAGTAAAGATGACAGTAAAGTATCAAAGGGCACAGGACTGTAGATGAAAGAAAATAAAATTTGAGCTGCCTAATTTAAAGTTACATTAGATAACACTTTTTAATTTAAAAATAAAAAAGAGTAATAGGGAGACACAAAATGACACCATAAGCATTTAGACTGACTGCTTATAAATGTCTTTTGAATTGCTGCTTGTCCAACCTGCCAGCTGGCTTGAATTCTACCATGCCAAATCCCAGTTTGTCAGCAATTGTGCAAACAAATCCTGAAACAGGAAGTGCTAGTGATTCAGCTCTGCAGATACCACTGGATAACCTTCGGATTGGATCTTACAACTATCAGACATATTTCTACACAGTGAAAGAAGCTGAATGGGATAGACCTGTTTTGCTTCTCTGTCACTACATACTTTACTGATGTTTTCTTTCGACATAGTTACAGTAGTGGTTCATAGTAGTAAGGACGCATAAGTCTAGTAGTATAGTAATTAGTCCCTTTACCATGTTGATGTTTGTTGCTAGGTTATGAGGAAAAATGAAATGTGATGTGGTGCAGTATAATTTCTGTTTTTGCCAACCTGGTCAACCATTATAATACTCCTTAAATGCAAGGCAGTGAGCTTATCCACTGTCACTTTAAACTGTTTTGCGACATGTAGGAATAAGTTCTTTGAATATTTACTTAAGATCCCAAACTATAGACTGCTTCGGTCAACATTGTCCAGATATGATTATTTTTTCTTTCAGAAACCATAACTGGTAATAAAAGCTACAGATAAAAGTAGTTACTGAGGTCAGCTGGGAGATGTGAAACCAATTTGCATTTAAAAATGTCTAAAGAGCAAATGAAACAAGAGAGAAATGTAAAAAAAAGCCCAGGAAACCAGACTTAGATTTATAATAATAATAATAAACTTTATTTATAAAGCACTTTTCTATTCTTTTCATTTAAGACAAGGGAATTACTCAGGAACCATTCTTTGACCTCACGCATGCATTCTCGAAAGTAATGCAGAGACACAGCAAGGTCATCAGTAAGTTCAAAATAGATCTGTATGTCATCGGCGTAACAGTGAAAGGCGATATTGTATTTTTCAAAGGTTGCGCCTAAAGGGAGCAAATACAATGAGAAAAGAATAGGGCCTAAAACTGATCCTTGAGGCACACCGCAACAGGCCGGTGCAGAGGAAGAGGAGAAGGTGCCGAAGTTAACCGAAAAGGACCTGCCAGCGAGGTATGATTCAAACCAGTCAAGGGCAGTGCCTCTAATACCCACAGTGTGCTCAAGTCTTAATAATAAGATGTTATGTTCCATCATATCAAAAGCCAAAGAGAGGTCCAATAAAACTAGGATCATAGAACGTCCAGTATCAGTAATTACAAGATCAGTAATTACCAGTATCAGTAATTGCATTCTTTTTTTTTACATTACCCTAGGAACCATTTAGAGAAGCCTTAATTATTTTTATTTGTGCATTTGCGAAATGCACTACACCCTTATTAGACTTTCTGGGTTTGAATTATGGCCCCAGAATTACAGTCCACTTAATCAGCTTATTTCCAAAGTGGCTCAAGTTGTCCTGCAGCCCATAAATCTAATTTTCCTGTAGTCCATTCACATAAACCACATGGGCCATCTCCAAATTATGCTCTGTGCCTTGGAAAGCATCCCAGAGGCTTTCTGCAACCCCCTCTATTTCCCCCATAAACTTGGCTATATGAGCCATTATGGATTGGTTGGAGGGGTAAATGGCATGCCACCAGGAAGAGACGGATAGATGACACAGTTGAGATCTTTTCTTTGTCTCATTAGTATTGGTTGCTTTTGTCAGAAGAAAAATAATTTTATTTCACAAAAAAATTTTCTAAGACGCAAAAGCATTCATTAAATAAACACAGAAAAGGGGAAAAATTCAACCACATCCTGTTTGTTTATTTTCTGTGTGTGCATTTGGTTCCTCAGTTAAATAACTACACAGATGATTTTTTTGTTCTTTGCGTTTCAAATGAGTGTGACTGAAATGAAGAGAGGTCATTAAATCTACAACCCAGTAACTTTCAATCTAACTAAAATATTCCTGTACTTTGCTCAACTTTCACATGTGTTCCTTATTTGTTTATAGTTTTTTGGCCTGTAATGTCAACTTATTTATTTTTGGTCCATAATGTTAGCATAATGTTAGCCCATTGTGTGGACATATAGACATATTAACAAAGAATAAGGGTGACAATCTTATTGGAATGGAGCCATGTGCCCTAATTGCCCCGAGGACCTTATGCTGGATGTAATCAGACCTGACATCAGGGGCCTGAGGTGGAAATGTGTTTGCGCTTGCATGTCCCGAAGGCCCCTCACTGGGTTTGTCCCATTCTTCTTTCTCCCTCGTGCATTTAGAAGGTTGGAGCTCAGGCAAGGGCACTGTGCATGAGTGTGCATATGAAATGAGTGCATACTGCCCTGTATTAACATAAAAAATTAAACATACACAGAGCAAAAATGTATTTTCATTTCATAGTTTTTCCTATTAATTTTTTCTTCACATGCCTTTGGATTAAAAGCTTTCTTCACACTGGAAGGAAAACAGTCACTAAAGTGGCATGACTCTTTAATGTGGATGGACTGGATCTTTACACAAGTACTTTTTTCTATGCTTTTTCTAACATTCTAATGTGCTTTTTATCTAACATTTACACACATTCATACTCTGATGGATGCATCGGAGAGCAACTTGGGGTAGTATCTTGCCCAAGGATATGGACATGCAGGCTGAAGGCTTAGTAGATGACCTGCTCTACCTCCTGAGCTGCAGTCACCCCTGTACAGTCATGCATATTTCAAGACATTTGCATTTACAAACTCAGGACACTAACTGGACCTAATCAATAAAGTAGGAAGAGAAATAAATAGCAATAAAGACACTATGCTTAATATCATAGATGGCATGATTACATACAGAATTAAGAAGTCTGAAATGGATGGTTTCTTACACTGAAAAAAGCAAGACAACTAAAGTCCACTACACCTAATGGCCAATGACCTTGATATATACATAAATGCAACATCCTTAGCAAAGAATGCAATATTGAACCTTCAGTTGTACTTTGTAATATGATTCCTTGCCCTAACTGCAAACATGAAGGTTTTAACAGTTATCTGGCATACTTGTAATCAGAGATGGGCAGTAACTCGTAATCCGATTACTTTCTTCAAGTAACGAGTAAAGTGAGGGATTACTATTGCAAAAAAGTAATTAGATTACTGCTACTTTCCCGTAAGCACGCTGCGTTACTGCATTACTAAACCATGATTTTGTTTGTGAGAGTGTCTCATGAAAATGACGTACGAGCGTGCGACAGACGTGTGTAGATATAAAATGGTGTAGATCAACAATGGACAATATGGAGTCCGGGAGAGAGTGCGACAATGCAGCGTTTAAAGCTTTGAAGTACTGACATTACTTTGAATTTGATTCAAAGTAATGTCAGTACTTTACTTTGAATTTGATTCCGTAAAAAGAGACAAAAACATCAGTGTCCGCTGTGCACTCTGCGTGGGAAGAAAACTTTCTACGGCACAAAATTAAACTTCAACTCGGAGCAAGCACCTAACACGCTGCCACGGGAATGTGAAACTCACAGAGAAACCCTTGGATCCCCACACTGACATGAACAATGTGGCACTTTTCCATTTGATTCAATTTTATATAATGGATTATGCAAAAAATAAATAAATAGAATTGGGCTGAAAGTCTATTGCTTTATCACGTATTCAGGTTGTGTATCATGTTTTTAAAAAGTAACTAAGTAATAAAGTAACTAATTACTTTTGAAAATAAGTAATGAGTAAAGTAACTGGATTACTTTCTGGAGAAGTAATCAGTAATTAGAAACTAATTACTTTTTTCAAGTAACTTGACCAACACCGCTTGTAATGAAACATACCATTTGTAAAATACACCAAACATGCAAAGAAGCACCTCAAATGTTTGATTCCTGTCTTCTGTCTTCAGCTAAAGACCATTTAAAGAAATGGAAGCATTCAAGACAAAGTGCAATAGAGGCTGGGGACAAACTGTTATACGTTTAGATTTTGTGTGTGTGTGTGTGTATGGGGGGGGTGGGGGGGTGGGTTAAAGGGAAGTGGTGGATTGGAATTTAGGGGAAACCCAGAGGCTCATTTATAACATCCACAGGTTTTAGTGGTAACATCTCTGCATTGGTAGTCGGATGTGTGTTGGGTGTGTGGGTGTATTCTGTAATCTCTTTAGCCTATTAACTTTCAGCATGTGCTCACCACACAAACCCCCCTTTATTCAGGTTTTTGGTGGTGTCTGTTTTTGGAGGTTTTTTTGTTTTGTTTTATTTTTAAAGCTGAATCATCATATGTTGGGTTAGAGCATGCTGTGCAAAGGCATTTTGGACATGAATGACATTTGGTCATTCATGTCCAAATGTTGCTATTTTAAGCTTTAATAGCTACAGATAGTGTGCACTTTAGAGTTTCTGAATCTCTTCCCAGTCTTAACACTTGTTGCTTTTTATGGGGAGGTTTTTCAATGTCCAGAAACAAAAGGTAAAAACAAAAATGGATATAGCAAGTACAGAAAAACTAAAATGTGTAGGTATACAGTGTGGTCAGACTGTTCCAGCAGTTTATATAACGGGTTAAGGTCAGCAGCCTCTTATAGCCTCATACAATGGTTTCATTTAGTCTTGTATTATTTTATGACTCAGTAATGCGTCGTCATAGGATTTCGAGATTGAGATGAAAGGAAACCCCCTGTGCTTCTTTGAATTGCCTTTTCAGTTTGGCCATGAGTGAGTCTTCCTCACACACATAATTTAGCCATGAAGTTCCCCAGAGATCTGTAGATTCAGTGCAACATATGCTCACATTATCATTGCTAAGCAGAGGATACGTATTTACTTTCATCTATAACTGAAAAATAACAAAAAATTCTACCTTTACATTCACACAAAGCTGAAGTTATTGTCTAGCAGATTACTTTGGATGGGATTATCTTGGCCCCCAGTAGGCTCCACTGTATATGTATGTGCATACGTCTGTGAATGTATATGTGCAATTACATATGTATATCTCTTGCCATTTTACTGGGGTTATAAAACGAAGCACATGTAACCATTTTTAAGGAAGGATTTGCAATAGGATAAGGCATGAACAGGAAGATAAAGTGATGATTATTAGTCACTAAATAGTGGAAAATGGGTGGGATTAAATAAGTATATACTTCTTCCTACTTCTTTTTGAGCGTTAAATTATTATTATTGCTTTTCTTATGTTTGTTTTGTGCTTTTTCTTTGTTTTCATAGTACACATGAAAAGCCACATTACATTACATTACATGGAATAATGGAAACTTTGATTTGCTGTTGATGCTAAATGTACACCAAGGTCATTAAATTAATCCTCTGGGGACTCAAAATGTCATGTTAGTTCATTTAACTGTAGCTGAGATTTTTCAGTGTGGACAGAAGTGGTGCACTGGACAACAAACTCAGACAGGGATCTCTTGAGCTATGTTGATAATGCGGCTTCAATTAATATAATTCTCTGAAGGTGTAACTGTTCTTTTACAAGTAATAAATGACCATAAAACAACCATGAAAACACACAAAAAAGACACACATGCACATACAAAGACAAATTCACTTATGATAAATTACCTTCTAACCTCCCTAAATAAATCTTCATCATCTTATTAGCTCTCTGTTCTTATCAGACAAAGGGCCTCGATCATAAATACAACACATATGAGGCTGAATGGTCCAGTAGGGGGCAGGGGCCTGGGAGACTGCTGTGCAGCTTTTCCTGACACATCTTTAAAAAATTCATGGCCCCCAAAAAACAAGCCATGCAGAGTGTAGGCTGCAGGAAGCAGAGTGTGTCACTGATGCCACTGATATAGTCATAACAACTAAAGAAAATATATGAGCAGCTAAATTCCTGTGCAACTGTAAGAAGAAAAGCCTTACATATGAGTATGAGCAGCCTGGGAAGTTTACATGAAACATGTTAGGTGCAGATTGAGTAAGCGAAGGATGGGAAAAGGGAAAGATTTGCTCTTCTCTAGTGTGTAGCTATAGAACACCACCATCAGCACCATTTCAACACTCGTACTCTTAAAGAAAACCACACAAAACATTTATATTCCTTCTTTTATTGGATTCCTTTATTCGCCTTGTTTATTGATAGGTTGGATTCATTGGTTTTTTCCCCCTCTTATTTATCTTTCACAGTTTATTCCAGGTGGCATATAAACTGGTTCTAGTCCAACAGCAGTCCTGATTTATTTTACCATGCTGAGGCAGGAACATGTCATAACTTCAATGAGTGGACAAGGAGCAAGCCAGAGTGAAGCAAAATGCAACGCCTTCAAGAAGTTTTGATTTCTTCATCTTTTTATATCAAATGTACTCAGTCAAGGCAAATAAGACACATGTACACAGTAATAAAAAAAAAGAAGCTTTGCATAACATTGAATATTTAAATGTGTAGAAAAGCTGCACTTTATGGACACATCTCAATCCAAAAACAGGGGTGTGGGAAGGTAAACTTTATTTACACATGATTATTTCTGTTTTTGTATAGTTTCAATGATCTTTGACTAGTGTCTTGGAATTTTAAAGATTTGCTTTTAATACCCTCAGATGTTGCATAAAAAATGTCTTCCTATTTTAACTGAGGATGCAGATAGCAAAACAGAAACACAGTGTCATTAACTTTTGCAGGTTCTTAGCGAAACTGTTGATTAGATTGATCAGATCACAACTGGTTTATTTAGTCGACCCACCTTACTATTCCTCTTACACACAAATGTGAAGATTTCACAAGCAACTGGAACTGCTTTGAGTCCTGAATTGCAGTACTAAACCTTCACTATGACAACAAAACACTGTTTTCCTCCTGCCAGAGCTAAGTAGTAGAAGATATCATTATCATGACGGCGTGGAACTGTATTACAGAACTAAGAGGTAATCATAGGTTTCACTTTGTCATCACATGGAGGTGTCTAATTTAAAAACACTGCAGCTAAAGCATGTAACCTTTATATAACCAGAGTGTTAACAGTGTGTACTGCAGCCACACATACTGGCGCTTGATGGGAAATGGTGGACGGAGACAGGAAAGAATATGCTAACAATACTGCTTTTGTGTTTATGCTGTGATGCTCCATTTTAATTACACTTGTTTCAGAAACCTCAGAGAATGCTGCCTTTTGTTTGACATTTTAGGAAATATATATATATCATTTGTGTCCTAAAGCTACAATCAGCAGCAAGTTACCTTAGCTTAGCAAAAACAGGCAAGCATCCTTTGTCCAAATGCTACAAAGCCCATAGGCTAGAACTATAAAAATTGGTCTCTTTAATTTGTTTTCCATTTTTTTAAATAATTCACAGATGACCAAAGTGTAAATTTGAGTGTGAGTTGAGTATTAGTGCATTTAGTTTAGTTAGTTTAGTTGTTATTTCTGAGCTACGGTAAGTTAAGCTAATCTAAGATACATTTACAGCTAGCGCTAGTTAGCTTGGGTTAGTAAAAACGTTTAAAAAAAGTTAAATTGGTTCAGTCAACACTACCTGTGTGGATCGTGAAGTGGTTTAATTGGCTCTTTGGTGTAACTGGTACAAAGCACTATATGTTTTTATTAGATTACTTCTTTAAACTTTTTCCTCAGTGGATATCTCGCCTTACACTGTTTGTTGTAGAAACACCACTTTCACACCAAGTGACTTCCTCTGTGGTGAGGCTTGCGATTACTTTTTCCAGGAATAGTTTTAGAGTTACTAAATTATTTCATAATTTGCTGCAATTTTTGAAAAAACCCAGGAACGATCAAATTTTTAATACTAGGGGTAAAAAAACAAAAAACAAAACCCAAACACAGATCTGTAAAGTCACTTTTTGGGTTGGTTAAAGTAAAAGAACATTATATATAAATATTGATATTAGCTGTTATTCTGACCACTAGCCGTCTCTTGTGAGTAATGCTAAGCAAAATTTAACAGATTTTGTCAGTTACATAGAATACAACCACCATGGTACCTTTAAGTGGTGTGTCACTGAGACAAGTGTAAGCAACTTGACAGCTGACATGTTGATTAAACATGATCCGAGTGGTTGATTTATGTATGGGAAACCCAAATGTACTTCTAGCTCACAGTTTCGAGTAATTAAGTTTCCAATCACAATCTAAAGTTGCTCTTGTCTTCCTCTTTCTCACATACACATACTGATGGAAATCAGTCTACAGCCTCAGACCCTGACACTAATTAACATAAAGGCCAAGTGGGTATTGGATTTTCAAAATAAAAGCCTGCTGTATCTTAACAGTAGACTGATATGCTTTAATATACATGTAATTTTCAATATAAAAGCCCTTAATTCTTTTATAAAATTAACAACACTGATAATTAAGAGTACAGTTTGTCAAATTCATTGTGCCAGATTTTAAAATTGGAAACCTATTTCATTAAAAAAAAAAAAAAACTTTTTAGGATGCAAGTATCATGCATTTTCTCCCTTTATTGTTTTTACCCCCAACTTTCTGCAGCAAGCAACAGACCAAGTCTAGTATTGTTGAGAAATTGCCCAGTTTAAATTTATCTTGGGTAGTTATATAAAATAAGACAGTGTAAATGGGACAAGTTGTGATTTTGCCAGGGATATGTAGCTGTATACTAAGAAACAAGTTACACTTTGCTGTAGATAAATATTTACCCCACAAAAAACAAGAAAATTGTTTTAAATTATATTTCTCATAGATTTCTTACAATTAGTGATAGAGTCCCTTCAGTTTAGTGAAATAGGTTTTTCAGTACAGGGATAGCTAACTGGTTTCAGACCTGCACTTTTGCTAATGGACATATATTAGCATTCACTTCACCTTCACAGACGAGTGCAGCTTTGCTTATAGTCTTTTCACTTGCTCAAATCACTCATAGTATCAAATGAAAACTTGCATCACAGCATAAAAATTCTGGGTACCAAACGCACATACGTATTCAAAGATCGTCATGCTTTCTTAAAGTTCAAATTATGTCACATATCATTCATTCACTATACTGAACAGTAAACACAACATGAAATAAAGGTGCAAATATGAAACATCCCAATAGAAAGTACACGAAAGTAATAAATCGCCTACCTAGACCAATGCTTTCAGCCAAATTCAAAGTCTTATAGAGCCACGGATGTATTTTGACCAAACATATTTTTTTTTTCAAATTATAACTTGGTCCAGCTCTGTGTACAACTCATTTTAAGTTACATTTACATATCATCAGCCATTATTACATATCACATATCGTCCAACTGATCCAAGTTTAGCCAAGAAAATCAAGATACATGATTAGCAGTAGAAATATCCCTTGTTTAAATGATTTTTTTCGCCTTAGTACAGCATAAAGGCACTGGACCTTGTTCAGCGTATCAGAATGGACAAGAACATAAAGCACAAACCTATGAACATAGTTCAACTTTGACTCAGAGGAATATAGTATTGTGGTACACTCCATGCACTTTCCAGTTAGTCATCCTTCGTTGCTAAATAACAGCATGTCATGATCACATTAATCACTCTCAAATAGCATTTACAGCATTTTTAAGAAAGAGCTCTTTCAAAACAAGTACACCACCTTCAATCTGCAAGGGCTACAAGTCCACACAAACATGTGCTGTGTTGGCTTGTGTGTCAGCAGGTTACTTTTCTCTTGTGCAAACAAAAAGAAAAAAAAAACCCAAACTGTTCTAACAGGCTCAGTTATTCCTGTGCTACAATGCAAAATGACAATAACGACATGAATAAATCACAAAACTTACCTCATAAGTTCAGGTAATGATAAAAAAAAAAACACTGATTGAAATGTAACTTAGTGACAGGATTTCTCTGTCTCTCTGTCACTCACTCACTTCAACATCATGTATGAAAGAGACCACTGTTGGCACTTGACAAGTATAGTACAGTTACCAAGAGACAACTTCCAGCAGCCCCTCTGAAGAAATGCACTGGCTCTGCATTTTTCTTCTTCTTCTTTTGGTCTACAAAATCTGCTAGCAGTTGAAATGTACCAAAGATTCAGTCACTGATGATTAAAGTCAAATAAAAGGTGAGGTACTTATGTGTGTGTTCATTTTGTCTACTTAGCAAATTGTTCATTTTTGCTTATAGATGTTTTCCCCTTGACAATGAACCTTAAAAAAAAAAAAGAATTGTTATAGTCCTGAAAAATCCCATTTGGCAAAGAAAACCATATGAACACCAGGTTAAAATGCAACTTGGCTAAACATTCTAGGGAATATCGTACTTAAGACTACATTTCTAATGGCTCTTGCTTTGAAGTAAAGCTCTATTTGGCACCCCAGAATGCCAATCAAGCGCTTGTTTGAAGGAAAGCAGAGAAAAATCTTTCTATAACGAGGATAAAATGCAGATGACAGCAAGTGAAGCTAAGACGTTTTATTTATGGACTTCGGACGCTCAGAAACTGAATTTGGTAATCTTCAGTAGAAGAGAGGTCCAGGTTCAAATGTAAAATTTCTTAGACTATTTAAAATCTTGGCCGACGGCATTTAATGACTCAACTTCAAACTTTTTTCCCTTCCTCTATTAAATTTAGCTTCTATTCCAGTTACTAGGTACTACCATTATCTCTAGTCTTTCAGTCTTTTTTTGCCCCCCACTCCCGTCCTCCACTCCTTTTATTCTTGATTAACAAAGTCCCAGAGGGGAATTTGGTCCAGCTGCCCCTTCTGTCAGTTACACACAGTCAGTGCACAAAATCCATCCCCCAACCATCCATTCCCATATTTTCACATGTGTTAGTCCCAGATGACGCTTTCCGTACAGACACTCATCCATATGCACACACACGCAATTTCAGAAACACAGGTAGATATGGCTAGTTTCAGGAATGTTTAAATATGTTATGCTGTGTGAGTGCATGCCTGCATGTGTCACTGTGTTCCTTTTTCCCTAGTGTGGCTCATGTGGATGGAGGACATTCTCATGGTAATTAGGGATCAGCTGGGCCAGGGTGGGGGTGGGGATTGGGGGTTTACAGCAGGAATGTGTAGGGATACAGATGGAGTGCCAAGGTTCTTCAGCAGGAATATGCGCACTAATTTACTTCATCATGTAAACTTCCGGCACTTTGATAAACTAAAGGTTCTTCATGACCACTAAATTTGAGCTGAGTGCGATCGCTTCACTTCTCGAGGCGCTCTAACTTCCTCCTTCCTGAGGGGCGCAACGTCCCACCCTCACACGAAGCGTGCCGCTTTTGTGCAGATGCCAAAGCTGGACAAACTCCTCAGGCATGGCATGGAACCATTTATAGGGCAGGATGTTGTCGTAGTAATGGTGGCTGACCGGTCGCTGATCCAGGTCGACGGAAAACGGCCAGAAGCCGTAGGTTGTGACTTCCTCACACAGTCCTAGGGCTAAGCTCACCAGGAAGAGGCCTGTGGATAGGCGCCTGGCGTGCACACCGTGGGATTTCCAAAATTTACCCACTGTACGTAGGAATTCAGGGTTGGCAAAAAGCATGGTGAGGTTGGAGGAGGAATCCGCCAGTGTGTAATATGCCCGCAATGATGGGTCTGTGCCAGGCCTCATGGAAAACGCAGGCATGTAGATGTAGCTCGAGCCATAGACCTTCATACTATCCACAAAATCTTTTCTTGACCACAGAAGGCTCTGAAATCTGAGTAAGAGAGAAAGAGTGATAGAAAGATAACTGCATAACTGTATACTTTAGAGTGATCGCTGACCTGGTGAGTTCTCTGCAAACTAAAGATTGTTTTCTTCCGTTGCTTTCTCTTCCTGCCTTCCGTTAAAGGAAATGACCTTGCTATGCTGGTGCAAAAATCTTTAAAACTATAATGGCCTACTGGACTAACACTCGTGACCACTTGTCAGCTATTTCAGGGTAAAATTCAGCTTTTAAATACTGCTGAAATGTACATTTAACAGCTTAGAGTAAACAGGCAATGTGACAAAGAAAAAAAAGGCTTTGTACTACTACTGCTATTTTTTAAAGTTATTATTTATTTTGATGTATTTTATGTTTCTTTAAACCCTGATTACAATGCCTAGTGTTGCTTCAGCAAATATTCTACTTATTATTTAATAGCTCTGGGCTGAGTTGTTCTTGTCTTATGCATATTACAGCTGCAATTTGCGTCATCTGCAAAACCCCTTTGTAAACTCTTGCACATCTCATGCCCTCACATTCATTCCACAACTCAATCCATTAGTCTTTTCCATTTGTCTGTGCCTGGGTCTTCAGACAGATGCTTTCCTGTGCCCATCTACAATCTTTGCGATGAGTATTTCTGGTCAAGTGACAAATTGCATTTGCTTAGTGTTTGCGAAAGGGGTGCAGTTTCCAGCTTGTTTACCTTTTCTCTATGATGCTTGGGTTGGCTGTAACCAGATGTGTCTTTGTGCCCACATCTTCCGCATATTCCTTTGAGATCGGTGGAAGGTTACACCTAAATGAACAGAACAAACACGAGTCCGAGTTTTCAGTTGGAGAAAGGCTGATCAGCTCTGAACATGTTCAGCCCAAGTTAAGTGCATGCGTGAGTAGAGAAAGAAAGCCATCATACTCCAATACTGGGATTCACCATAGCAACAGGTAAATAAAGAGCAGAGCATCCATTTTAATCAAGTGGACCGAGGAATAACAATGTGGTCACTGTATGCTATGAGATTTTTTTTAATAAACAGGAAGGGAAAAAGGAGTCATTTCAAATTGCTTGATCCGCTCATGATCACAGACACTATACTTTCTGTGGTCACCTATTATTCAACTTCAATTTTTACTATGCTAGATGGAGATGGAATGAAATTTTACATTAGACATTTAAATCTAATTAATGGACTGGAAGCTGAAAATTGCAGCTGAGAGAAAGTTTACAGTTTACTGAGGGAGCTGTGAGATTAGTTACCCAGATCAACATAGATTTGTGGTGGGTCCAAATTCAATTTTAAAAAAAATTAAACTTAGACAAAAAATGCTGGGCTCTAACAACCTCATTTATTAGAGATGATTTTATTACCTTTGTTTATTACAGGATACAAATGAATTGTTCTCCAGTTTATCCATTTATAATATTACTGGATCCAGATGGGATGAGCAGGGAATGAACGGAGATGAATGGGATCAGGGCATGATCTGATCTTAATCTGTCATCCTTAACGTTTTTGGATCCATCCCATCCAGTTGGCTGATCTATCCTGATCTGTTAAGGAGCCTCTCAGAGTTACTTTGATACCTGGGTAGAGCCACTGAGACTGATTAAGGTTATTTTCAGTAGAAAATATGCCGACGTTCAGAATTTGAATGTCAGACACTATACCTTTACATAATTTAACGACTGCATCTCAATCTGTGACCAACTGTCACCATGAAATGTTCAGAACACAGGGTGTCTAGAGATTGAATTTAACACTTACATATTTAGTTCTGTTTTAGATTCTTGAACTCAATTCAACTCAATTTATTTCAAATATTCACCTCCAAGATCCCAACTGTGACAGCCTTATCTTTTTTAAATCAAATGACAGATCGTTGATCAGTGCATTATCTGCCCTAAGCTTTATACAGAAAAGTTAAACAGTGATTGCTAAAGTAAAGTATATCAAAATTTTTCCAGAGAAATAAGTCAATTTTCTGTGTTGTCCACAGAGTAACAGAGTTAAATAAATGGAGACCATAGTTTTTTTTTCCACCTGAGTTGATAAGAAATGTTCCATAATCACTGTCTTTGTTCTCACATTGACGACCGATTATAAAGCGGTGATGGTCAAGGAGAAAAAATAACAAATGTCTAAGTAGGATTTCAGCATATGTAAAAACATTAACTTAAATCACTTTAATTCCATTTATTAAATTAATTAAATTCAATTGATTCCCTCTACTATGCACTGTGACAGCAACTTAATGAAGAAGGAAATTCAGAGTCAGAGAGAAACTGAGTTTATGGAAGAAAATGTGCCACTGAGCAAATTCATTACCAGAGTCTGTTACTCTGGCAACTGACTCAGAGCTTAAAGGACTTGCAGTTAGGAGGAACAAGATGAGGTGGAAATAGGGCTGTGCGATATGACCAAAATCTCATATCCCGATATAAGACATCCATCGTCCTGACAACGATATAAATCACAAATGTAACATTTTCTGAAAATTCTGTGAATCTCGGGCAGCTCGACTTGCGTGAAGTGTTTTCACTTCGAACTGGAGTCGAATGTTTTAACCGATGCACGAAACACACATTTTTAGACATAAGTTGTAACGGCCGCCATTTTCTTTGTGAGTATTTATTACAGGGCGTGCTGCGGGGAAAAGCCTGTTCTAACGTTTGAGTCTAAGGTTTATTTTCTAGCACCTGACGGTTCTTTTTTGCTTCTCATCCGTAAACACTCTGCATCCTCTTTCACGTGATTCTTGCGTAGGTGGTTAAAGAGGTTTGTCATGTTTGAGTGGTGGGGGTCGGTTTGCGGCATAATTTGCATAGTACAGTTTTCTGGGCCGTGTCAGACGTTTCATAACCAAACCA
>VUQG01024026.1:0-19461 GCA_015106755.1 Etia nguti | reverse complement strand
GTGTATGTATGTATGTGTGTGTATATATATATATATATATATATATATATATATATATATAATTTTCTATATAACTGATATCTTGATGCATGCTCAATCATCCAGGTAAGGAAATCCCAAAAACTTGATTCTGTTCATCTGGACGTAGCATTTTCAGTGAGAGAAACGTTTTGTCACTCATCCAAGTGACTTCTTCAGTCTCAGCTGACTGCAGGTTTCCCCAATCTTATAAACAGTACACTTGCATAATGACTGAAACTAGCACCACTGGTGAAGAATGGGCTGTGAGGTCAGGTTTTTGATAATTAATATGATCAAAGACCATTGATCAATGGCCATGAGACCATGACTGACGAAACGTTTCTCCGACTGAAAACGCTACATCCAGATGAATAAAATCAAGTTTCTGGCTTTCATAACTGAGAGGGTGATTACAGAGAACTTTTATTACATCATTGAAAAAGTATGAATTTCTGAACTAATTATCTTGTTAATTCATATTACCACTTTTACAGAAGTGACTACTTACCATTAAATACAATAGCTAACACAATTTCACTAGCTTGTGAATGTATATTGTCTTGTAGATACATGTAATAGCTTGATTTGTCAGTTAGTGAAGCTACTTTAAATTACTTTACCTGTGACACAATGTTAGCTTGTTCTGTGAGTTTATGAAACTTCATAGAGTATATAAAAGGAGTAGACGTATCTACCGTGAAATCAAGCTTTGGTTTAAGTAATTGCCATCTTGTTTTGTGAAACCAAAGTCATCAATTTGAATGAGAGATTGAGCTGAAGGGCAGACAATAGTTCTGAGTGAGAACCTGTTGTCACTGGTGACAAAGCATAACATGCTTTTTCTTTTGACTCTGAATAGGACTACAGTTTATTTGACAAACATAATGCTGTACTGAAGACAACTTAAAGGTAGTGATTGACTAATTAACTAATTGGGAAAATATTTATTGAGGCCATATACACTTCTCATTTCTTTCGGTTAATGGCATTACACCCTGCTAGCCATGAAAAAGAATGAAGGTTCAAGGAACTTCCACAGTGGCCTCTGTTTTCATACATGGGAGCTTTGTAAACTTTTAGTAAAGTCTATGCTTACCTCATGTTGTCTGCTTGCTTTCAGCAGCCATAGACAAAGGTCATGCTAAATCAAACATACATTCAAGTGACCTCAAGATTATAAGAATCAGAAACTGTACAGACAAAGGTCTAAACCTAACCCTACAAAATCCTAACAGTGTATGTCAGCATTTTTGTGCGTGTGTGTGTGTGTATATGATATGTTGGCTAAGATGCTGTACTAAAAACAACACAAGTATTCTAACAAGTATTCTTCCTTAGGTCCTATTGATCTCGCTATTCAAACTTTCTTGCTGAAAAAAATACTTTAAAGGCTTTTGTAGGATAATCGTCTACTTGGACAATATTTCGTGCTACAGAATGCAAGATATATAAGATATACAAGACAAGAAAAAAAAGTATTCACAGGCTTTGGTGAATACTTTGTTGAATCACTTTTGGCAGGTATTCCAGCCTCAGGTTGTTTTTTTGAGTATGATGCTCCAAGCTCGACATACCTATTTACAATTTCTTCCATTCTTCTTTGCTGAACCTTTCAAGCTTCATCAGGTTGGATGTGGAGAACAGGCGAACAGCCATTTTTGGATCTTTTCAAAGATATTCAGTCGGCTTCAAGTCTAGCCTCTGGTTCAGGACATTCACAAATTGGTCCCAAAGCCACTCCCACTCCTTTGTTATCTGGGCTGTGTGGTTAGAGTCTTGTTGCTTTAGGTTCAAAGTGCTCCAAAGCAGGTTATCATCAAGGATTTCGATGTAGATTCCTGCATTCATCTTTCCCTTAACCCTAACTAGGTCTTGCAGTTTTCCACCCTGACTCCTGCTGCCAAAAAAATCCTGACAGCATGATGCTGCCACCACCATGCTTCACTGTAGTAATGGTATTGGCCAGGTGATGAGCAGTTCCAGGTTTACGTAAGACACTTTGCATTCAAGCAAAAGAGTTCAATCTTTGTTTCATCAGAGCAGAGAATTTTGTTTCTCATGTTCTGAGAGTCACCTAGATAGTGCCTTTTGGCAATAATACTGCACAGATTGGCTGAGCAGCCAGCTCTGGGAAGAGCCCTGGTGACCTTCAATGCTGCAGAAGTTTTTCTGTACCCTTCCCTGATCTGTTTCTCAATACAATCCTGTCTCGGAGATCTACAGACAATTCCTTGGACTTCATGGCTTGGCTTGGTTTGTCTATTAGTTCACAGTGCATGTCAGTTTACATGCACTGAAAACTATGGGACTATATACATGTATGTATCTAAATACACTGCCAGTCAAAAGTATAGACACACCTTCACATTTAATGTTTTTTCTTTATTTTCATGTTTATTTGCATTGTAGATATTCATTGAAGGCACCAAAACTATCAGTGAACACATATGAAATTATGTAGTAAACAAATAGTGTAAAATAACTCAAAACATGTTTTATATTTTAGATTCTTAAAAATAGCCACTCTTCATGAGCTTCATGAGGTCGTCACCTGAAATGGTTTTCCAACAGTCTTGAAGGAGTTCCCAGAAATGCTGAGCACTTGTTGGCCCTTTGGCCTTCACTCTGCGGTCCATCTCATCCCAAAACATCTCCATTGGGTTTAGGTCAGGTGACTGTGGAGGCCAGGCCATCTGGCGCAGCACTCACTCACTCTCCTTCTTGGCCCTACACAACCTGGGGGTGTGTTTGGGATCATTGTCCTGTTGAAAAATAAATGATGGTCCCACTAAATGCAAACCGGATGGGATGGCATGTCGCTGGAGGATACTGTCGTAGCCATGCTGGTTCAGTGTGCCTTCAATTTTGAATAAATACTCAACCAGCAAAGCACTCCCACACCATCACACCTCCTCCTCCATGCTTCACAGTGGGAACCATGCATGTAGAGACCATCTGTTCACCTTTTCTGCATCGCACAAAGACACGGAGGGTGGAACCAAACATCTCAAATTTGGACTCATCAGACCAAAGCAGAGATTTCCACTGGTCTAATGTCCATTCCTTGTTTTTTGGCCCAAACAAATCTCTTTTGCATGGTGCTTTTCCTTAGTAGTGGTTTCTTAGCAGCTATTTGACCATAAAGGCCTGATTCATGCAGTCTCCTCTGAACAGTTGATGTAAAGATATGTCTGGTACTCGAACTCTGTGTGGCATTTATCTGGTCTAATCTGAGGTGCTGTTAACGTGTGATTTTTGAGGCTGGTGACTCAGATAAATTTATCCTCAGCAGCAGAGGTGACTCTTGGTCTTCCTTTCCTGGGGCGGTCTTCATGTGATCCAGTTTCATCATAGCGCTTGATTGTTTTTGTGACTGCACTTGGGGAAACACTAAAAGTTTTCGAAATTTTCTGGACCGACGGACCGTCAGTTCATAAAGTAATGATGAACTGAGTTGTTTCTCTTTACTTATCTGATGGTTCTTGCCATAATATGAATTCTAACAGTTGTCAAATAGGGCTGTCAGCTCTGTGCCAACCTGACTTCTGCACAACACAACTGATGGTCCCAACCCCATTAAGAAGGCAACTCCACAAATGAGCTCTGACAAGACACACCTGTGAAGTGAAAACCATTTCAGGTCATTACAGTGCTGTCAACAAAGCAAAGGGTGGCTACTTTCAGAATTCTAAAACATAAGACATTTTATAAATTATTTATCATTTTTTTCTTTGCTGCATAATTCCATATATCTTGATTCGTATAATAGATGTCTTCAGTATGTATTTGCAAAAATAAAGAAAAACCATTAAATGACAAGGTGTGTCCAAACTTTTGACTGGTAGTGTATATATGTTTTTAATAAATTTGTAAGAATTTCAAAGAAACCTTTTTTTCATTTGGTAATTATGGGGTATTGTGTGTAAAATTTTGACATGATGTCATGCTAATCACACAAACTTACCATTCAGTGAGTTGAGAATGCATACAGGTAGTGTAGATGATGATGACATGAGAAATTGAATTCCACAAGGCCATATGGCACGTATGGTACTGAATATAATTATAGATTTTGCTTTGTTAGATGTCAGCAAAATTTTCAGTTCAATTCAATTTTATTTATGTAGCGCCAAAACACAACAACAGCCACCTTAAGATGCTGAATATTGTAATGTAAAGACCCTAGAATAACACCGATAAACCCAACAATCAGTCAACCCCCTATGAGCAAGCACCTGGGAACTACAAATAAGCCCACAGTCTGAGAGTGACGTGCTCTGCTGGGGTGATACAGTACTGTAAAGATCTTTAAAATAAGATGGGGCCTAATTATTCAAGACCTTGTATGTGATGAGAAGGATTTTAAATTTGATTCTGGATTTAACAGGGAGCCAGTGAAGAGCAGCCAGTATGGGCAAAATATTCTCTCTCTTTCTAGTCCCTGTCAGTACTCTTTCTGTAGCATTTTGGATCAACTGAAAGCTTTTCAGGGAGTTTTTAGGAAATGCTGATAATAATGAATTACAGTAGTCCAGCACAGAAGTAATAAATGTGACTTTCAGCTTTCAGCATCACTCTGAGACAGAATGTTTCTAATTTTAGTTATGTACCACTAGTCTAGTAATTTCTTGAGCATTTTATTTTGGAAATGTTACCTACTGTACCTGCAGTTGTACATTTTAACACAGAAGTTAAAATGTCTAAATGTGTTACATAATATATTTAATTTTGTTACCAACAAGTGCAGAAACCAACAGCTGCCTAGAACAGTAGAAAAAAATACAATAACATTTTGGTTGATTTTAAGGTAACTGTTATTTTGCTCATACACTTTCCTGAAAATGAGTCACTATCTAACGTTACTTCACAGTAAGTTTTAATAATAAATGTCCACTTTTTTAAAAAGATAAAACTAAGTTACAGTTATGTAAAGTTATGGCAGAAAGCTGCCCCTCCCTATATCTAGCTTTTACAAGATGGCTCTTCTGCTTTAAAGGGATTCTGTCTTCCCTACTGTCACATAGTGCTGCTCGCAGGGAAGATAAAATTGCGTACTGTCCCAACAAATAAAATGTAATTGAATTAAATATAACAAGCCAATACTTCATAGTGTAGTTATCAACACTTAAACAATTTCTTTTACAGTTTGTAGTGAGTAATTGTGTGGGTCATTGTTGTAAATACACTAATAATTTACAGCTAAGTTAATAGCTTGGTTTTTGGGAGTTTACTGGGAAAATAAGTGACCTGTCTGTAACCTGTATAATGCCTAAATACCATGAGTTGAATTACAGATGAAAGTATTCATTTAAATAATTGTGACTTTGTTTCGCAGCTATCGTAAAAGAAAGTTACCTATATTGCCAAGATTTTTATCCAGTGTTTTATCTAAAATCCTTCAAATTATCAATTTTATCTTGAAACCACTTGTACAGCAAGATATTAACATATTTAGTGCCAGGAACTTTATTCTTTTGATCTTTACACATGATTTTCAGTGGTAGAAACCTTGCAACACAAGTGACTTCTTCAGTCTAAGCTAACTGTAGGCTTCCTCAACCTTTAAACAGTGCAGTTACATGACAAAAACAAGTACCACCATTAATATGCAAACTGCCATTACCACTGATCAAAGCAGATGAGTACTACTACAGAGTTGGGAAATGGCTGCAATCACAGCGTTTTAAGATGGTGAAAGACATACTCTTATGCCCCCTCCTTGGTTTAGCAATGGTCGTTTCATTTTTGGTGTATTATGTTTTAGAGTTTGAAATTCACAGTGGTAATTCTTAAAAAAAAAGAAGAAGAAGAAGAAGAAGAAGAAGAAGAAAAAGAAAAGCTGTCCAATCCTAACAAACACCAGTTCATCAGTGGTTTTTGTTTGGTCAGCATGTTGCAAGATTTGACAAATGCTCCACTGTGACAACCACATTTAATTCAATTCAGTTATATTTTATTCCATAATACCAAATCACAAAAACAAATCTACGCAGGGTCTCTTTGATATGTTCTTCAGCTTCCCTGGCCACTGTGTCTATAGGGAAAGCGTTTGCTCTGTTGTATTGTCCTGATGACACCCACATTGTGGTCATGCAGATAAACAAAGTCAAACTTTTACTACTGATCGGTATGCATGGGTATGAATTAGTAATTTCACAGTCTGACAATGATTGCCTGTAATATTATACCAGATTGTCATTTATATCCGGACCAAAGGCTCGGTGGTGTTCCAGGATAGGATATCAGAGCTTTTCTCCATTTCATTCATATAAAAGTTAGGCACAATAGGCAAAACCCAGGAACCCATAGCTTCTAGATGAGAACAGCATGAATAGTCACAGATGAGACAGGAGAAGTCTGAGCTACTTGCTGTGTGCCGGAAACGGACAGATGTATGCTAAATTCACACCCAGCATTTTGACTAGTGGGTGAAGAATGTGTCTGACAGACAACTCTCTCAAGCAGAGAAAGGCATTCTTAAGAAAGAGTTGAGCTTTCACCGCAAGACAAATCCAGCTAGTGAAACTAATAACAGGGATAAAATATGCATTGTGAAACAAATTTTGTGGTTGGCAAATGTGGAGCAACTTTAGATGAAAGTTGCAGCCTGCCTCAGAAATGCAAAGCCCCCAACATCCAATACAAGCATGAAGAAGAGGAAGACACACGTGTTATTCCGTAAAGACAGCATCACCATTGTGGCAACAAGGGTAGGTGCACAGTTTTATTAAACTAGACAGACTAGGATGAGGACATCTTGGACAAAGAGGAAGACTTGAGCAGGTAGTCAAGGACACTGAAAAGTGAAAAGCAACCATTGCTCAACTGAGGAAGAGGCCTAAGAGTACATCTTTCACCATCTTGTATTGCTCTCTTTGCAGCCTTTTCCTAGCTAGCTGTTAATGGTACTTATGCCATTGATCAATGGCCGATTGTGAAACTGAGGTTGTGGCTCATTGTAAGGCAATATTGCTAGTTTTGGTCATTATGACCTTGTTTTTACTTGGACTATTGACCATGCACCAGGACAAGATCTCTAGTGTCTTAAGCAGGATATGAATCTCAATCAATGTCTAGAACTCAGGAAGCGGCTGTTGGATGTAAATACAATAAATCATCCTCTCAGTTTTAAAAATAAAGCATTATGCACCAATATTCAGAGATGGAACCTGGAAATGTTAACATGAGATCCTTTAAAGTCTTGACTTGTGGATCTGTTACACAATTTTATATGACAGCTTGACAGAAACATAAGAGAAGAGCAGGGATGATCCCAGAAATTCCACACAGAGTTGATAGGCAGCCTCAAGCTCCCCCCACCACTGTTCTTGCCTCCTCTGATTGTTGGAGCCTTTGAGTATTGTTGAGGTAAAGGTCAAAGTTCAGTGAGAGGAAGCTACATTAGTTTCCTTCATCAAGTTTACTTCAGAGTGGTAGCGGTGGTGGGGCGGTGCTTGGTCTGACTCAGAAAGCTGCTATGAGTAGAAGATGAGGAGTATGAGAAGGAGGGTGAGCAACATGGCAGACGGCAAAGCAAGGCTGCAGCCACCGGTGGTATCATCAGTCAGGAAGGGCTCCGCAGAGTCATACATCGAATCATCTGAAAATGAGGTAACATCAGAACAACATTAATTAATATGGGCTGCAAGTAAGCATATCACAAAATGTTATTTATTCACAGGCCTCCATCCATCCACTTTTCTAAGTCAGGGTGGGGATGGGGCCTGTCCAGTCTAGCTGTTTTACAATTACTGTTTCAAGAATTTGTTAGATAGAAGAAATGTTAGAGATTAGCCCGTAATTAGCTAAGAGAAGCTAGATGAAATTATAGCTTTTTAAGTAAGGAGTTTATAAGTGCCATATTAAGGGCCTGTCGTGTGTAGCCCATTAATAGCAAAAGACTGATTATATTTAAGTTTAAAGCCTTAATTAGGATGTCTTTGAGTGGTTTTGTAGGACTGATGGTTTGGATAAAGTAAATACTGAAATAAATAAATCAGTAGTTTAGAAAGTTACTGTATATAATAATATATATATGAGATGGTCCTGATTTTTGTTCTCTAGTAATTACATTTGTTTGTGAAGAAATTCATGAAGTCATTACTAGTTAAGATTAAAGGAATGTTTGGCTTATCAGAGCTCTCACTCTTTGTTGGCCTGGCTAGAGTGCTGAAGAGAAACCCGGGGCTCTTATTTTCTTTTCACTGATGAATGATAAGATGTCATAGTTTTATGGAGGGCTTTTTAAAAAAAGAGAAATAAATGCTTCCAAATTAAGAGCTTCCAAATTAGTGAGATGGCCTTTCCTCTCCACCTTACAGATTATTTGCTTTAAGATGCATATTTGAGTTATACCAGGTAGTTAAGCACTTCCTCATTTGGTGTTGGCTCTATCTGCCTTGGTGTTGGTAGAGTATCACTTTCTGTTCCTGTTACAGGGCACAGTGGTGTTTTTGTGTAGCTTATCTTTGTAGCCAATTTAATTAAAAACTTATACATAAGGTCTTATTTCATAGTGTAATCTTCATGTGCTTTATCCAAAGTGCTCACTCTATTGATTCACTTACTAATTATATTCACTGTATTTACTCACTGTGCCTCTTCACCTGTCCCTCCTGCACTTTCCTGCTCATTGTGTCAGATATTTAGTTACTTCTCTGCCTCCTTTAGTAATAATGATACTTGTAATAAATGTAGCCTGTTTGCCGCTCTGGAGGCCAGGATCCATAAATTGGAGACCCGGCTTCGCACCCTTGAAAAACCCATAGCTAGCCAGGCCCCTGTAGCTGGTCCAGCCCGAGGTAGCGTAGCCCCTGTTAGATCCCCCCCCCAACAGATTGTCCCGAGCAGCTGGGAAAACACGATAGCTGAGTGACTGTGAGGAGAAAGCGTAGTCCTAAACAGAAGTGAGTGTGTGTCTGTGTCAGTGTACATGCATATGTATGTGTGTGTGTGTGTGTCCCGTGTTCAACTGAGAGAGAGTGTCCTTTCATCCGGTTAAGCGAAAGTCAACAGTCTCCAGCCTAGACAGGTGGCCTTGTAGGATAGGGTCAGAGAGTCCAAACACAGTCTTGTAATCTGGAAGAAATTGTTGTTCCAGCCAGCCATTCAGCCTTGAAGCCATTTGGCCCGGGCAGCCGCATGAAGATAATGGTTGTTTGGGTTAGGTTTAGTGTGAACAAACTGCATCCAATTTCGCAGCTGATCTAATGTCCATCACTGGTCCCCAGATCTATCGATTCCCCGTTGAAGAGTCTTGAGCTTCTCCAAGATCGTATCCATATTGTGTATAATAAGCACAGTCTGAGTACTCATGGCCTTGCCCATCGCATCGCCGGCCAGCCCTTGTGGGATTTTGAGCAGCTGTACCACTTCTTTATTCTTCGATAAGCCAGGGTCGAGCCAACTCAGATCAGCCAGAACCCCGTTATCATGGTTCCGAAAAGGTAGATGTCTTTCAAACGTCCTCCATTGAGAGTGTTGGCAGGCACACGACACTCCACTTCTCCCAGCTGTCGTGTGTCCGGCAGCAAACGTCCCTGCAGGACGATCGGGCTCCCCCGAGCCCAGGCTTCTCATTGAGAAGAAGGTGTCAATTTCATTAAGAGACCAGTTGATCAAATCCATAATTCTTTAGTTTTTAGAGAACAAGACTGAGAGAGTCTCCAAGGGTAAGAGTTAGACGAGACTAGACAAAGACAAAGGGCCAATTAGGAAAGATAAGGGAGGGAAAAAGATGCAACCACCTCTGTCAAGAGCCAGAGAAGAAGAAGAGACTGTACGCTAACTGGACGTTAGGAGGCCAAAGTCTAACAAGTGTCAGAACAACTATCCATGGAAAAAAGATGGCCGTGCACTTAGTGAATACCTCAGGCAGCAGAAATATGAGGAAGAAGAGGAGCAACAACAGGAATCATCATGGGAGGACAGGCCCGTGAACAGCGTGTACCACCGTAGAAGAAGTGGCTGATATCGAAAAAAACTGCCAATGGCTGGACAAAGCTGGACTGAAAGACAGCACAAAGGCACTAATCATGGCAGCACAGGAACAACTGTACACTGTATGCAGGAACATCCAAGTATGCCCTGGAAGTCCAGAGGTCAAAAATGAGAGTCAGAAATTGAGAAGATGTGGAGGTGCAGCTGCATACGGTGCTCAGACCGGTCCCACAGTTGTTCCGCCTGGCAGCGAAGCACCGCATAGCTGTGAACTCAGCCATTATTTGGTCCACCTCCACTGGCTGGGCCGGTCATGGTTCCGCCATGCCACCTCCTGGATTTCGGCACGACTGTGACATGAATGACGGATCCGACCACACAGTTTGCATGTTTCGACACTTTTTATTTCATGTTCTTTCCTTCAATACTCGGCCGCAGCTTTTCAGTTGCCAGCCACACACACAACACCAACTCAGGTCCCGGCACATCCTTTCTAGGAGAAACGTAATTAGCGGATGGACCTCAGATGCATATTCCTCCAGTGAAAATAAGCCTTCGGAGTTAACGACTGCATTAAAAATATGTGAGTCGAAAAAATATTTTTAGTGCACTAAATTTCATGTGTCCAGTGTGTAAAGGCCTTTGTCGTTGGTGTTCCTGAAAGACAATTTCTTTCTTTGAATTATGTGAATCAAGGGAAGACATGCAGCCACTCAGATCGGTCTTGAACCCGGGCCAGTCGCTTTTTGTTATGAGGCAAATAGTCGCCTGCTTATCCCACTGAGCTAAACCGGCACCAACCTGCACTCTGAGTTAACCGCATGCATGAGTAGAAAAAGAAAGTCATCATCGATTCACTATCGCTAAATAAAGCGCAGAACCTCCATTTTTATACATCCCTTACACTTTTTTGTTCCAGCAGCCCACTTCTTAGTGTGTCCTGGTTCCTCAACATGTGACGCAAGCCTAGTTAATCCAGGCAACTTCCGAGCTGGAACAGCTTTAATTACGGCTGTGGCTCAGGTGGTAGAGCAGATCAGATACGGATTGGAAGGTTGGTGGTTTGATCCTTGGCATCCCCAGTCTGCGTGCCAAATATCCTTGGGCAAGATACTAACCCCAAGTTGCCCTCCGATGTGCTCATCGGAGTGTGAATGTGTGTGAATGTTGGTTAGTTTGCACTTGCGTTTAGAAGTGCTTGTATGAGTGGGGGTGAATGAGGTATATTGTATACAGCGCTTTGAGTACTCTGGGAGAGTAGAAAAGTGCTATATAATAATCAGTCCATTTACCATCCCTCTGGGAAAGCGAGATGGGGCATCTAGCCTGTTTAACCTTCAACCTGAAGTTCCAAAAGCGCGTAGTGTCACTACAGCTGCAGAAGCTGGGGGGATTTTTTTAATATATATTTTTATATATATACAAAAAATGTATATAAAAATGTGCCCTTTGGGCAGTCTTTATCCTTCAAGCTCGGGTCCTCTACCAGAGGCCTGGGAGCTTGAGGGTCCTGTGCAGTATCTTAGCTGTTCCTAGGACTGCGCTCCTCTGGACAGAGATCTCTGATGTTGTCCCTGGGATCTGCTGGAGCCACTGGAGTCACTGAAAGATGATAGCTTCCCGACAGTCACTGTTACACACTGAACTCAAAAATCAAGACAGGCAACTTTCCAAGTCTCTAATGAATGTAAACCCAGATAGCAAGATGACATTGAATTAATACTGATTTTTCTTCTGAATCATCTTTATGTTTAAGATTGAAATCTCAATGCTAAATAAATGTGGGTCAATGTTAAAATACTGATAAAATATAATAAAAATGACACTGGAATAACATTGACTCTAAGTTATCCTGTCGTAACTGATTGATGATCTATTCATAGTGTTTTAGGGGTAAAAATGCAAAATATTTAGTTGATACGTATCTGAGTTTTATTCATGATTTATTGCTAAGACTTCAGATAATTTAAATATGTTAAAATCTTTGGTTGTTTTTTGCTTTGTTTTTTTTTTTACATAAATAGTAAAAAGAAATAGTAAAAAGGAAAATAAATAATAAAAGAACAAATAAAAAGTTAAAAAAAATAAATAAATAAAAAGAACTATTTCCATGTGAATTGTCAAGGAGGATTGGAAAGATGTTAATAATGCTGCTAATGATAATACTACTGAAGGACTCTTACATTTAATTTTGGAAATCAGTTATTTGTGGACACTCTTTGCACCTATGAAGAAAATGCTTTGCATCAGTTTCTTGTTTGAAAACAGAGTGTTTCTCATCTGTTGCATACAGTTTGACTAACAGAACCACTTGCAGTTATTTCTGACATTGACCATAGGAGGGCGCCAAAGTGCAGAAAAAGAGTAGTGGAGGAGAGCAGAACACCTGCAGCATGAGCTGATCAATGTGAAAGAAGAGGTTTGAGCCCAAAGTAGCATCCATAAGAGAAATAATGGAAAATGGTGAGAAGTGGATATCTACAGTACAGTCTGAGAATAGAATAGAAAAATAGAATAGCCCTTTATTGTCATTGTACATGTACAATGAAATTGTGGTTGCTCCACACCAACTGTGTTGGAATAAAATATAAATAGTATAAAACAAGAATAATATATACAATCAAGAGGGATATATACAAAAATAAAAGAAAGCAAACATTAGAGAACAAGTTGCAAAGTGCTTGGAAGTAGTGCAAAGAAAAGACTTGGTCTGAATAGAGTATGTGTGTGAGTGTCCTGAGTGATGAGGGTTACTCAGACCATGGCTCAGACTGGTGGGTGGGAGGACAGGGGTGGGGTGTGGGGGATAATGTTTGTGCCGACAGGGGTCAGCGGGGGAGCTCTCTGGCAGAAAGCACCATGCCCTCCCGTGTTTTAAATGCACTTTAAAACAGCACGCAGCAGCATGAGTTGGCTGGGAGGTATGAGGTCTTCACACCTTACTTATCACACTTTATTATTTACTGTTACTTATAATTATCTAGGTTGTTGCTGTGGTCTCCCTACTGTGCTGTTCTCTTTTTGCTTGTTTTCCTTTTTTTTTCTTCCAGCAGGTGATCCAGCGGATAAACTGTTCATGATGAGTCTGAGTCTTCAGAGGGTCCCACTGCTGTGGAAGACATCTTGCATCATTCCTGTACCAAAGACCACGTCCCAGTGGCCCCCAGTATTACAGGCCTGTGGCACTGACTTCCCATGTCATGGAGACCCTGGAAAGACTCATCCTGGACCAGCTCCAACCTATAGTCAGACCACATCAGGATCCCCTTCAGTTGACTTAGCAGCCCTGCCTCAGAGCTGAGGATGCCATCATCTACCTTCACAGTCATGTCTATGCCCATCTGGAATAGCTGGTGAGCACTGTGAGGGTCATGTTTTTTGACTTTTCCAGTGCATTCAATATCATCAGGCCGACCCTCCTGGGTGATAGGCTGACAGGTGCATGCCTCTCTTGTGTCCTGTTGATTGCCTGACAGGAAGACACAATATGTGCGTCTTCAACAATGTGTGTCCGACAAGGTGATTAGCAACACTGGTGCACCACAAGGGACCGTCCTGTCCCCTTTACCTCTTTACCCTCTGGACCGCAGACTTCAGCCACTGCACTGAGACCTGCCATCTTCAGAAGTTTTCTGATGGTTGGTTGGATGCATCAATGCTCAGGATTTTCCCAAACGGTCATTGTAAACAGTATGCTGGAGGTCTCTTCCAGTTAAAAAGGAATTCCTCCTACCCGCCATTGTCAAGAGGGATTCTCTGATCCTTGGGGTGCTCTCTCTGCCACAATACACCCGCAACCAACGCAGCCACATCAAGTACATATAAAACTCCACACAGAAAAACCAGGTGGCTTGAACTAAAGGCCTTCTGTGAGTCAACAGTGCGAACCAGCGCATCTCCAAACATTGAATTTAAATGTTACAGTAAATAACTTTCTTTAAATTGGTTGCATTTTCAGTGTCTAAGTGTAAGAAATGACCATCAGAGGGGAGTAAAGTCACACACTTCTGTGTGTGAGATACCGTTGCTTCAGTACATCATTGCTATGACAGCATGTGAAAAACATGGGAAAGCAAGATTTAGTTTCTCTTTTTTGTCTATTTATCGTGTCCTTAAAGACATTTGTGGCAAGACTAATAAAGCAGACAGCTGAGGTCAGGCTGTTACAATATATACAGTGTGTAACTGTGCAATGGATCACTGGCAAAATGTCATTTATATACTGTATTTCTATGCCTTTAACTAATAGTAAATATAACATAAAACATATGAAACAATTAGAATGTTTATCACATGAAATCATTTCAGGAGCATTAGATAATGTGGGCAGTTAGTCCACAACTGATTTTTTTGCTCATCCTGAAGGTGTTGGATATGCTTGAAGTCAGTGCAGTCATGCTTATAAATGCACAACCTGGGAAATCTAATTGGCTGTTCTCTTGCACAATGCGCACAGCACTCAGTACTACATCTGTATAATTTTTATGTCACAAATGATCAACAACAAAAAGAGCAGAAGCACAGCTGAGCCTACAGGTACTGTTCAGCAGGATGGCTGCTCAGACTGCGTTCTCAAAAATAAACATAAATCCAGACGTAAAAGATGAGATTACATGTGTGCTGAGCTGAGCCTAATGACCATAATTTCATAATTTCTCTAGGTAGTGGTCTAATTGGTATAATTGCTACAATAAATAAAGATGTGCAGAATTATTCTTTACATTCTGTATAATACTTTCCACATAATTTTCCATGTAATGATTTTAAATGTTACAAAATCTGTGGAAAACATCAGCACTAACGTCAGCAGACTCCAGTCTGAATGCCAGCAAACAAAAGGTGTCTTTAGAAAGACTCAGTAGGTGGGTCATTAGTGACACATGTTAATGAGCCATGATAAGTGCAGAGGTTATGAGCTGAAGCTTTTTGGTTTTTTTGTTTGGTTTGTTTATTCATTCTGGACCTTCACAGGAGTCACTCACTCTGTTAGTTTGGATCTCTCTGCTGTGTGGAAATATTTCTGTATTTTGTGTTCTTAGTACAAGGCCTTGAACTCCATCATTGTGCACAAACTTGTTCTATCTATCTAATATTTTATTTCCAATTCATGCTGTTTCATACGACTTTACCACTACCATGACAAATGGCAAATCATTGTGAGGATGGCTACTGTTATTCTTCAGCACAGACTGAACTCTGTTTGGCAGCTTTCTTGTAATTCCTTCAAGCAGTCTTCAGGAATAGTTTTCTAGGCTTCTTGAAGGACGTTCAAAGCGCTACTTTGGGCTATCTTTTTTTTCCTTTTCTATCAAGATGACACTGATTCAATAATTTTGAGATCTGGACTCTGGGGAGGCCAGTCTGTTACTGATAATGTTCTATTGTGCGGTTTTCTATCTAGGTATGTGTTTACTGCATTAGTAGCATCTTTGGGATCATTGTCCATCAATCCATCGCCAATCAGATGCTTTGAAACGCAGCCCCAAACCACGACCAAGCCTCCACTGTTTTTCACAGATGACTGTAGACACTCACTGTTGTAGCTCTATCCTGAGTTCCTCTGAACATACTGATGGTGATTTGGATCCAAAAATGTTCATCTGGATTTGCCACTCCATAAGGCCTGTTTCCAGTGATTTTCAGTCCAGTTCTTGAGTAATTTGGCATACCTCAGCCTTTCCTCCCTGTTTCCTTAAGAATGGCTTCTTGACAACCATGCTTTCACTGGGACCATTTCTGATGAGGGTTCAGTGAACATTAGATTGATCCACTGAAGGGCCAGATGCATCTCTCAGGTCCTGTGTCAGATCTTTGCTGGATTTCTTCCTGTTTCTCAAGGAAATGAATTGTAATATATCCTTTATAGTGTTGTTTTATAGTGTATAGTGTTTTGGGATTGTAAGAGGCTTGTCAGCAGTGTAAGCATGCACAGGTGAGCTTAACATTATGTCTTTGCCAGTTCAGTCCCAAGTTTTAAAAAATAAAGAACTTAGGGCTTCATTTAAATCGTCTGTATACCATCAAAATCAAAATCCGTTTTAATTTTTGGTCACATTTTTCCGTCAGTCATTCGACTTATTTGCTACTAATGCTGAAAATGTCTATACAGAAGTCTTGATTACTGCAGAGTCTGTGCACACCTACAGTTTGATGGGTTTTGTTGTTGTTAATTAAACCCTGTCTAAATAAATGATATATAGAGGTGTTACAGATGGTTAGAGCTTGATCAACAAAAAACAAAAGAGCCATCATCTGCATTAAATGGAGCGCATTAAGTCATGCTACGTTGAAGTGGCTCATTGTGCGCTCGGTAGCAGTGTAGCTTTAAGAAGGAGGTGGGCAGCGCTCCGATGACGCATGAATAATCCTGAAAAGATGCTTCTAAACTCCAGGCCGGAGCCAGCGTGTATGATGGCTGTTGACTGAGCTGGAAGAATTTCCGAGCCTGGCAGGATCAACTGTTGAGAAAATAGTTTGAACAGGTTCAGGAGCTTGGGAAGAGACTCTAAATGCAGAATAAAACACACCCATTCTGGCAGATTGGCTTCTCCAAAAGACAAATACAGTTATTTACTATTAAGGCATTTACTAACGACAGAGGGCTTTCTGTTTGCAGCTCTATGTGCGCTGCCGAGAGCCAACTTGAGGGAAGGAACATTGGAAGAATATTTCTCTAAAACTCTTTTGCTGTCTGTCTTGAAGAGGGACTTTGGGAGTGCTACCATGCCACATTTTAGAACACTATGTGTCTATTTCTTGGTAGTCCTGAGCCCAGTTATGACAAACACCATCACCGAGGACATAGATGTTTTGGTATTTTTGCCACAAAATAATTCTTATCTTTTTTCATATGAACGAGTCGCACCAGCGATCCGTTATGCACAAAAGAGACTGAAGGCGGACGGGGGTCAGTACTCCGGGTTCAACTTCAACATCCAGTTTGAAAACTCCGACTGCCTCTATGATGCTTTCTTCACATTAGCGGACAGGTCTTGCGGACAGAAGCCCGACCTGATCCTGGGTCCTGTGTGCGAGTACGAGGCTGCAGTAGTGGTAAGGCTGGCGTCCCACTGGAACATCCCGGTGATCTCGGCAGGTGCCCTGGCCACCGGTTTCGAGAACAAGAACAAAGAATACTCCCACCTGACTCGCATCGGCCCGTCATACGTGAAAATGGCAGAGACTTTCACGGCAATGTTTGAACACTTCACCTGGAAGAGCGCTCTGCTGGTCTTCGAGGACGACCGGGAGCAGCGGAACTGTTACTTCACTTTAGAAGGAGTGTACCATCTGATGAGTAACTATAATATTGAAAACTATGTGTTAACTGAAGAGAAACCCATGGACACTGACGAGCTCCTGCGAAACACGAATGACATGGAAGGTAAAGCGGCTTTCCTTACTCCCTTTTAGAGCTTCTCCCTTAATTAGACGGTGTCTACAGTGCGCTTAATTAAAGCTGAAATTCTATTAAGTGTCTTGCAAAGATGCTCTTGACTTTAGGTCATCGTCACTGGATTTGGTTGACAGCTAACCATCATACATAGCTTGGTGTAGACAATATATTGTTTGTGTTCAACTGTATGAAAAGCCAGCGAGTTTTAGTTGATGATCCAGGTCAAATTAGCCCTACACTGATGGCTGTACCTTTCACAAGCCTGTATTTATTTATTGTGTCATATCAGTTTGTGTATGGCATGCACTTCATAGTCCTCAACTAAAGCAGATTTCAGTGAATTAAACAATCATAATGGGCTAAATTAGCCACTGCCTGAAAATGTAAGTACAAGTATATATCTGCACTGTCACACTAGTATTCACAGTATGTACATTAACAACTGTCAGTGTGTAAAGTTTCACATTCCAGCCCATTTAAGCTTCAGCAGTCTGAATTAGATCAATCTTATGGCTCTTTTAATCTTCTCTTCCACAACAGCCTTTCAGTACACTGAATAAATTGCAGGAAGACAGAGAGAACACTGGACTTTGCATTATTACCGAAACCAACACGATCTATTCAGGCACAGGGATTAATTGACATGGAAATAATAATTCAGTTAGCAGTTCACTGAATCAACTAAATGTTTTATCAGACAAAATAAGCAACTTGAAGCTGTGAGAGATGTTTCCTCTTACAATCATTCAATATTCTGAACAGTCTTGTTCTCTTACTACACTATTCACATAACAAAAGGCAGTGTCTCAGAAATGATAGTAGAATGCAATACAGTGAAACTCAAATCTGATATGTTTTTTTCTCCTAATGAAATCATTATTAAAAAACCAATAATGTTATCTGGTATTAATATTTGTTTCATCTGAATCATGTCTGATAAATATGCAAAAAACTAAGAAATCAGAAAGAGGTCAAAAACTTTTGCAGTATATAATATAATATCTATAATAATGTTCCAATCATAATCCCAGATTTTTAAAAACCTCTGGTGCACAATTTAGAAAATTAAGATGAATACAGAAGGAAGCTGTCCTGTAACTGACGAGAAACCCTGTCAGTTATAACTCTGCTGCTTCTGCAGTGATTTCTCAGAGCTTTGAAAACATTAATAAATACTTTAAAAAGCAGTACGTAATTTTTCAGCCCCTGCTCCTCTTCAGATCCAAGCAAACATCCCTCATGTAGCACAAGCTATCACTGGTGATAGGCATGTGTGTATTTGTTTGTCCTCACCCCACCCACTGCCTCCATTGCTTAGACAGACTTACATAACATCCTGCATGCTGTTTGTATGCTCCATCATCTCATGTCTGATGGTTTGTTGCTTCTGGGACTTGACAATCTGGACCCCTTCTCCTCTCCAGGAACATTTCCAACTCACCTCAAAACATACCAGCCAACTGGCATCATGTATGCTGTCATTTCTAGAATAGAATAATCCTTTAATTGTCCCACAAGGGAAATTTGGTTGTATCAGCAGCAAAAACACACATATACAAACAGAACAGGACACAGAACAGAAACACAATTTTTACATATTTATATCATGGACAGTAGTTACCAAAGCAGAGCACTGGTAAGTGCTCTGCTGTTCAAATTAGAGTACAGATAAGTGGCAAACCCAGGTTGTAGTGTGCAAACAGAGCAGGATACTGAAAGGTGTTTAAATAGTTAAGAATATTTAGAATAATTAGAAAAGTGCAGATTGTGTACTGTACCTGTGCATTAAAAAGTAGACATGTAGCTTCCAATAAGTTAGTGTATATATAAACTGAGAAAAGTAATGTGCAAGTTATAACAGTAGAAGTTGTTACAGCGCTGATGTAAACCTCTATGTTTGTTGGGAGCAGTTCTGATTGTACAGTCTGACAGCTGCAGGGAGGAAGGACCTGCGGAAACGCTCCTTCATGCATCTAGGATGCAGCAGTCTGTCACTGAAGGAGCTCTGCAGTTCAGCAACATTTGCATGCATGGGGTGGGAGACTCTGTCCATCAGAGATGTTATTTTGGCCAGAGTCCTTCTGTCTCCCACCACCTGCACTGGG
>VUQG01024025.1:15504-27659 GCA_015106755.1 Etia nguti | reverse complement strand
ACGCTGGAGAGATTACATCTCTCAGCTGGCCTGGGAACGCCTTGGTGTTCCGCCGGACAAACTGGAGGAGGTGGCTGGGGAGAGGGAGGTCTGGGCTTCTCTGCTTGGGCTGCTGCCCCTGCGACCCGGCCCCAGATAAGCGGAAGAAGATGGATGGATGGATGAATGGATGGAGGGAGTGGGTGATCTAAGCGGGTTGGAGAATTTAACATCTCAGACAAACAACTCTTCCTCAGCACTTTTATCACCTCTAAAATAGTCTAATAAATCTCTGCAAAAGAAATAAGCAAATCTCTCAGCACTTCCCGAAAAAGAGCTAGGATGTGCCAAGATTTCTCCTGAATCTCTTTGCATGCTGATGTCACAAACCCAAATCCAGACAGGAGACTTTACATATAGTCAGGCTTCAATCTCTTCAATGAAATTACATTTATTTACTTTCATTCCAGTAGTCCAGGTCTACTTGCCTAAATCTGATCATGAGATTTTAAGACAATATTATTTAATGATCAATAAACTACATATAAAGTGAAGTACAAAGAAAATTCTAATCAAACAGACCAATTCAGGGAAACAGTTCTCAGTACGTTTGGACAGAGTCTTTGTAGAATTGTTTTAGATCAATGCCATCTGTTTTCAAATGCCCTTCCTATTATTCGTGTCATTAATTATACTTAGGGACTCCAGAATTAATCTAGAACAAATCAGACTTTATTGACCAAAAAATATATTAAAATATATTAATGAGGGGCTACATAAATAAAATTTTTGTCACCTCAGACACCTCACAGCAAAACATGACTTTTTTGTGTAATTTTAGATATTAAGCTTGTTATTGGATTATATTTAAACATTGATTCATTGAGGGATTTTATTTTCCTTTATTTTGTTTTACTTCTCATTTTCTGTTTTCTTTTTAATCGTGGTACTTTTTTTTGTGTAATTTAGACTTGGTTGAACTCTTTTGTCTTGTTTTTTGTTTTTTTTAACTTTAACTTTTTAACAAAGGTCAAATCTAATAACTGGTTGCTGCATTCCAAAGGTTCCCCTGTGCTGAAGTAATATGCCCGTTATCTTATTCATGTTGCTTGAGTGTGTGCAACTTATTTTACAGTTTCTTACAATTTCATGAAAGCAAGTCCTTTTTTTCTTCTTTAATTTGTGTTCTAATTGCACTTCTTCATAAGCACAAAAAAGTAGAATGTTCAAAAAAGAATGAGGAGAGAAAACAAGAGATAAGACAAAAAAGAGCTCACACCCTGTTTACATATAGTAAATAAATAAAAGTACAGAAATAAAGACATAAAATCCAAAAAGAGTTACTTTAAGTTTCAGATAGACCTTTTAACCCCTTTACTGTGACACACAGGGAACATGAATTATTTAAGCCTGGCGACACCACTTCCAAGCTTTTCACATATGGTCCACTCTGATGCGATTTGGTTCTGAGTGAACTTTCTAGACTTCCGTGGAACTGATCAGTTTTTTAAAGGGGGGATTATATCTTGCACTTCAATATTGTGACAGACGAGGAGAAAATGTAACATTATATCTAATCCTCATATTTCTTAGATATTGTTGCATTGTTCTAAAAAGTCAAAAAGTCCAGACGGTGGATTAAACGTTGACGTATTTTTGACTGTGACCCATATCCTCCCTACTAGGGGTTGGCAGTGGTACATTCCATATGACAGCTCGTTCTGAGCTAGGCTTCATGCCTGAGCATCATCACACTGTCGGAGCCACGGATAGTGTAGAGTTAATTGATAACTTTATGGTTTATTTGTGCCATTATAGTCTCATTTGAAACTAATATTGACCAGGATGTCTGCTTTAAAGAAGGGAGACTTGTCACCAAGTGAAAAGGAGTTGTTTGAGGTTATTACTGCAGGTAAGCCGGCTAACGCTAATCCCTGAAAACACCATACAGCAGTTAGCTCTTGTTAGCTCCTTTTCCGAAAATATGACTGAATTAAATAACTGAACCACAGTTAAAGCCATGATGCATGTTTGCAGCTCCTTTATTAATAGCAGTTCACTTTAAAAATTAGCTGTGGCAAAGCTTGTGAATAGCTGGTGTTAGCTCAAAGCTAATCATTCAGGCTAAAATGTAGTCCCACCTCACTAATGGCAACTTACAGTATAACATGAGCTTTAAACGTGATCTAAGTGGACCGAACTACATGGTAGATTAGAATGATTATGCAGTGTATAAGGTGGACTAAAGCAGACTAATTTAGTACAAAATCTTTGAATTTAATGTAGTTTAGTGGCTGTAAATCGTAGTGTTGTGTGTACTGAAATAATACTGAGGGGCTTTTTTGTCTTCAGGAAACGTTCAAGAGGCCTCAAGGTTGCTGGGCTGTAAGGATGTTCGAGTCAACTGTTTGGATGAGGTAAAAGAGTATGTCTGATCGCAATATCGAGGGAAAAAAACATGCACATGTAACAAAGCACGTTATCTGTCTCGTCTCTTTTACGTATTTCATCTAATGTTGACCTGCAGTGATCATTTTTAATTAGGTTTAATTTATATTAACGGCGTATGCACTGATAATTCTTTTCTGAGTACAAATACAAAGTCTGGTGTTATAAATTGACAACTTACTGGACATTTTTCAAAAGCTCTTCTCTACCTCGTTTACAAGGTTAGGGGGGCGGGGCCATCGATTTAGATTATTTCTTGTGTCTTATCCTTGTGACAAAAATCGCATTCATCTCTAATTATGATTTAATCATCAGGCCAAAAGATTCAGATGGTAAAATAATAAGTACATCTGAGACACCAGCTGTGGTTTCTCCTAAAAAGTAAGTCTTTTCATTTCAGGACTGCAGTTTATTTGTGTTAAGGAGCACACATGATGAGCTATTTGAGAAAAGCTCAAACACATGTGTTGCTGAATAAAAGGACAAATTATAAGTCAACACTCTGAAGGGCTTTAGAGGAGGTTTGTCCTGTCCACCTGTCAGAAGCAGATGGTTGTAGTTTGATGTTTTTTTTTAAATTTACTGTACCTGTAGCAGATGGTGAAGGTAAATACAGACGGATAATTTAAAAAAGCATTTTTAACTCTGTTTAGAAGCAATTGTAGTAACTGTTTCTTTGGAGTTTTTCTTAAATCTATGAATTTTGACTTTTTTTTTCTATTTCTAATCTTTGCTTAAATCCAATAAATATCAGCAGCTTTTGTCAACTTTTTTGTCTCATCCACAGTATGGGATGACTCCTCTCATGCACGCCGCTTACAAGGGAAAAGCAGACATGTGCAAGTTGTTGCTGCAACACGGTGCAGATGTGAATTGTAATGAGCATGAGCATGGATACACAGCGCTGATGTTTGCTGGCCTGTCAGGTAAAACTTGCGTGTGCGTGTTGGTGTTAATCATTGCAGCAGCATCACTGAAGAATCAGTTGTTTTTTATGAAGTGTTGTGATTTTCCTACTTTTGTGCCTGCAGGAAAGACTGATATCACATGGATGATGCTGGACGCAGGGGCAGAAACGGACGTAGTTAACTCTGTCGGAAGGACTGCTGCACAGATGGCAGCTTTTGTTGGTACGGTTGGAGTAACAGTTGAGTTTTAGGTCTCAGTGGTCTACACACAAAGACAAAGACAAAACCTTTTTAGTCAGAAAAAAAACATACTAATTTTTTTTCCTCTTTTTGTCTGGAAGAAAAAAGCTAGAGCTTGGCATTAGCTTCAGTTTTTAAAAAAAAATATTTCTTTTTCTTTTTAATAACATCCCTTACCTACATGACCTGCATTAGATACAAATTATTGGAACCGACTGATCTTGGGTATGATCACTGTTTTTTTATTTTTTTTATTTATTATATCACTTTAGGTTTTGCTAGCTGGTACATTCAGTGCCCTCCGTACACACTGAAGAAGTCTTAGAATTGCCTTTAGTTTTAATTCTGTGTGACTGGTTATTTGTTGTATATGTGCTAAAACAAATGAACAAACTCCTTTGTTCTCTCTTTAGGGCAACATGATTGTGTCACAGTGATCAACAACTTCTTCTCCCGTGCCAGACTGGATTACTACACTAAGCCTCAGGGTTTGGAGAAGGAACCCAAGCTACCACCCAAACTTGCTGGACCTTTGCATAAGGTCATCATGAGCACCAACCTGAACCCTGTCAAGGTAAAGCTTCACTGGTTTCTGAAAGGTCATGATATAAAAATATATAATTGATGCAGCGGTTGTTATTACCCACTGGTACAGATTAAAGTGCCGTTGCAGTCTTTTGTTTAGTCATTTGCAAATATTACTCTGATTTCTTCTGGTTATGGGCATTGTGCAGCAAACTTTCAAATACATTTTATCACCGAGCAATGGGGTATAATAAAAACAGCCAGATACTGGTTTAGCTCTGATTTACTGGTCAACAGCAGGGGTGTCCTGTGACATTAAATATAAACTGCATTTCTTTTACTAAGAAAAACCTCGGTTTGTTTTCCAGATGGTGATGCTGGTGAAGGAGAATCCTTTACTGGCAGAGGTGGAGGCTCTGAACAGATGTCGCCGTGTGATGGAGCTTATCTGTGAGAAGTGTGTCAAGCAGCAGGACATGAACGAGGTGTTGGCCATGAAGATGCACTACATCAGCTGTGTGCTGGGAAAATGTGCCTCCTTCCTCAAAGACCGTGAGGACAAGCTAGATGGTCTCCTTAAGAGGTGTGTGATCTAAAAATGAGCTTTGTTAGACCTACGATAATCTAGTGTTTCCTTTCTGTGCATTTTTTTTGTGTTAAATAAATGTAAAGGTAACACAGGTTAGAACATGTTCTTAATTTTATTTTTTTGAATGCTTCTAAGCAGCTTTTCATGGTAGGGCATTTGTTTTTGTCAGTGTTGTGACCGACATGGATCGTAACAACACTGATGGTGACAGGGCTGTTGGTTGTTGTACCCACTCTAACACCCAAGCCTGATCCTGAGTGGAGCTCTGTCTGTTACAGCCAAAAATGTGATTTTAGATTCTAAAACACAGTGAATTAACTCTGAAATTATTTTTGGGATGACATCCGCTGTACAGTTATAAATACCTCTAATCCTTGTTTTCCAGCTTGCTGAAGGGTCGGGACACCGAGGGTTTCCCTGTGTATCAAGAGAAGTTTATCAGAGAATGCATTCGCAAGTTCCCATATTGTGATGCTACTCTGCTGCAGCAGCTGGTGCGGAGTATCGCTCCTGTAGAGATTGTGAGTTTGCAAATCCAACTCACTGGAAAGCTAAATGGATCAAAAGGCTTAATTAAGCGATGTGTATCTTTTCATGTAAAAAAGTTAGAACTTTGTTTTGAATGGGTTTCATTCAAGCTTAATGTGTTTTGTAATTAGCTATGTGTGGTGGTTGATTAGTCTTTTCTTTTCTTTGTAACATCATTGCAGGGTAACGACCCCACAGCTCTGTCAGTGCTGACTCAGGCCATCACCGGTCAGGTCGGCTTCATGGACGCAGAGTTCTGCACAACCTGTGGAGAGAAGGGAGCTGAGAAGAGATGCTCCATCTGTAAAATGGTGAGCGTCAGAGCTACAACAGATTGTTGGTTTCACCTCAACAGTGAAGCCTGTTGTTGTTTCTTTGTTTTAATTTGAGGTGAAATTATTTTTTATGACCTTTTCTGAGAGTCCTAATCTTACTTTAACTGACTGCTTGGGTTGTTTACCTTTTTTGATATAAACGGTGTACAAATAAAGTTGTTGTTTTTCTTTTTCACCAGGTGATCTACTGTGACCAAGCTTGCCAAAAGATGCACTGGTTCACCCACAAGAAAGTTTGTAAGAAGCTCCAAGAGCAGAGAGAGAAACAAGAAGCAGAAGCAGCCAAACTGAGGATGCAACAGAACAAAGGTACTTTCTCCATCAGAGAGCTAAAATAAGTCAGACAAAATAGTAAAACAAACATTTGTCCCACAGAAGCATCTAAAGACGTTACTAAATGTTTATAATAACGGTGTTCTAGTAAAGTAGCATCAGTTTCATTTTAAGATCATTTAAACATTAATATCTGACTTTTTTACTTAAAATCGTCTGCTTCAGGATCAGTGTGAGTACTGACATAACGTTTCAATATTTTTTCAATCAATTTTGTTTTCTTTAAATTCAAGGTTTGAGAAAACCCTTAAAAGCTTTAATTTTCTGTGCTTATGAATATACAAAAACTGTTATGGTTTTTCAAATAAAAAAATTATACTTTTTTTTACATGCTTAAAAAAGGAAAATTTTAAAAAGGGAGGCATACAAAAATAAGTTACTAAAAGCACGCTGTGAGAGACTTTATATTAAAGTATGATCAGTTTAATATAGAAACTTATTTCAAATCTTTACGTTATTTATGGAGACAAAGCTGAGATAAAAATTGTCATTTAAACAAGGAAATTAAGATTAAAAGCTTTCAAAATCAGCTGGAATGATGTCATCACAGCTTCTTGGTACAAACCAGTTGAGCTTTTTCAGAAGGAAGTAAAGTTCCTTAAACTAGCATCACATGTGATTCACAACCTGTACAACCAGACCTTATTATACCTTTTCTTTTTTCTATCAAAAAGAAATGGGCAGCCATTGGGCTGAATGGGTTAAATGCAGAGAGGAATTTCCCCACGGGGATCAATTATTATTATTATTATAATGGTGGATGCTCATATTAAACATGGCTAAAGTTTTAAACTGAGGGTCATCAAGAGTTGATCAGGGATAAACACAGAGCTGCATGTGATTAAAATAGGCCCAGTTTGAATGACTTGTGTCTTGTTTGTCTTTCAGAGGAGAGTAAAGCTGTTCTGGACGCCACAGACTCCATGCAGGAGCTTTCAGTAGAGACTAGCAGTGAGGTCACCCCCACAAACACTCCAACAGAAACAGAAACATCAGACCCTGCAAGCACCCCAGCTGCTGACAACTGAAAAACATCTGACAGTTGAAGCCAATGACCATCTTCTCTAGAGTCTATCCATACAACACAGATAGAGAGCAAACTGGCCGTAAGACTAAACGCCAGATAAGGACTCAAAGGACTCATATTTATTAACAACCTGAGACTCACCGTAATGGCAAGACACATCCAAGGAATGCCGCAGTTTTTGTGTCCTTTTTCTAAGTTAACTTTTCAGATGGAATTGTTATAATATGTGAATGTGAACACTGCGTAGGCTAAAGTGTTTGGGGTAGACGTCACTGGGAAGGATTAATAATGGCTCACATCCACTATGGAAAGCAATTCTGCCTTAATGTGTAGCAAACTGTGCAGGAATGAAGTAGCCAATCAGAGTTGTTGTTTGTTTGCAGTTTATCTGATTTATTACTGGGATGTCTTTTGTACTTATGTACTTATGGGAGCTGTGAGCGAATGCCATTGCTGCACAATGTTGACCAAAAATGTATATTTTTAAATATGAATGACATCAGTTTATTTTTCGTGAATGATGAGATGTGACTTTAATTCTCAGGATTTTCCAAATTCTGACTAAATTAAAACATTTCCTCCAGCATCCACTATTGAGCAAGGACATCATGTCAGGAAGGCAAGTGTCAGTTTGTCTTGAAAGATCTCACTGCTTTCATTTATTGTGCACCATGAATTATTAGAGAAGCTGAATTCAAAATATCATTTTCAATAAGGCTGTGATTGTTCTGAGAGCTGGTGACTTCCAATGTGTCTGACAGCTTGATCTTAAATACATTAAACAGAGACCAACTTCACTGAAATATGCTGTAGATTTTCATCTTTTAATCATATTTATTTATGTTTGTACACTCACTCCTGAGAGGATCAGGGTGTGTTTAGTGTACACACTTGTACAGTCAATAGATAGCGTGTAAATCCTGTGAAACACACTTACCCCTGATCACAAATGATCACAAACTGCACATTACTTTTGTGTTTCCAGCTGTGCTCGGTGCACTCTGTTGATCTGTTTCGAGTCTTCCTGAGGGCTTTACAAGAATATTCAGCATAGCCTGGCTTTTTTCTTCAAAATGCCAGTTGACACTTTAAACTTTTACCTATAAACATTAAAAGTTACCAAGATGCATTCTAGGACTTGACACCTTTTCATAGCTTAATAAAGAAATGTGGAAAATCATTTTGACATACGCATAAATGTCAGCGATGGACCAGGAGGCAGAGCGGTTCTGCTAATCAGAAGGTGGTTCGATTTCTCCAGTATGAAACTCAAATTCCTCCTCATGCATGGATCTGGGTATGAGTTCTTGACGGGGAAAAGACATTCAAGGATTAGAATAAAGGGCCTTATGAATGTATGAATTTGTGAATGGGTGAATTGTAGAAGTTTTTTGAGTGCTGGTATTATTTATCAAGTGTATTACTTTGAGTTTTTTTGGTCAGATTAAAGTGGAAATATGTATTTATTGTATATTCTGAGTGATAAAAGGACTACAAATCTTTTTTTTATTCTGTAATTGTTAGCTTTAACTTTGCAAATTAGGACCAAGCATAAAAACATCATGCATTTCTGCATCACTAAATATGTTTGTGACAATGTGACTCACATTGTTTGTGCTGCTGTAACCTTACTGTATGGTTTCCCTTGGTGATATTTAACATCCAGAACTGACTGCATGTGAAAGAGCATGGAAATATCTTCTACAAAGAATCTGTAGTTTCGAGTATTTTGTCGAGGAAAGAATTGGTTAAAATATGGTGATTCCTGCTGATTTGAAACAAAGTCTGACTATATCCTGTTCAGCAGACACTAAACCACATTCTCCTGTCCACTAACCCATTAAACTTTCTTGCTTAGTGCACACTTCAGATGACTGTACAAACTGTTGCTGCCAGTTTGCATCTATCATTTAGTTTTGTATTTTATTCTGTTTGATATTTGTTTTAATTGCTTTTCATCTCTGGGGTCATCTGTGGCTAACTTTGTGTCAAATAACATTTTGGGGTCATTTCAGATTTATTATTTTTTACATATTTTTCCGGTCACCTTCTTCCTGTGATTGTTATGGGTTTTGGGGAAAATCTTCAGTTGTAGCTTATTTTTTTGTGTCTCAAACCTTTACTGTTTTGGTTTAGTGGTACTTTAGGCTATTCTAATTAACATTTGCAGTGCAGCTTTTGCTCTATTTTGAACATATCACAGAAATAATGAGAATGGAGGAGAAATCTTTGCACTGTGTAATGACTGAACTCCTTGCACAGGAAGTTAGGAAGCTATGATTGGCGTCTTCCGAAAGCCACAGACTGGAGGACGCAGTGACGATCCTGTCTGTAAATCTGGAAGGACGTCTTCCTCTCTGCTGGCTTCACTTCTGACAACACAACAGAGACAGTTCCAGAGTTTCTAATGACAAACCGAGTGTCCGATATGTCAGAACATCTGAACATCCTTACCTTTTCCATCTAAGATCTGGAGTGAGGGCAAGCGGTGGATCACATGGTGGCGGTAGCCAAGTTCATGAGAGATGGGATTGAGGAAAAAAGCTGCATTTTAAAATACACAATATAGTCAAACCTCTTTGAAGCATAAACACAGACTTTCTCAGGCCCAGTTTGTTGATCTGTGATGGGTGTGGTTGATGGTTCAGGACTCACTGGCATTTTGGAGCTGCTGCATCCTCCTGAGCTCGTGCATCGTGTCCTCCAACCCTCTGATCCAGTTGTTGTGAAGAAACAGGATTCGCAGGCTGGTCAGATGACTTAGAGCACCTGTGTGGGAGAGAAGGTTTAAATAATCTGAGTCATGACTACATATGTCTTCTTTTCTAAAACTTTTTCTTCAGGTCCCATGATTTAGCTTCATCTATATGCACAAATGTGTATGTCGAAGTGAAAGACTTACTTTTAATAATTAAAAATAATTTATGCATTAATTCCACCACATTTTAGAGTAAAATGTTTTTTCAACACTTTATATTTATCTGATTTGTGTAGTAACTTTAAAAAAAAATCAAATACCCTAATCTAAAAATACATAAGTAAATATATAAAAGAAAATAAATTGTTAAATGTTAAATCATTAAAAAGATGTGACTGACTGCGTTATAACAGAGGAAACTATGTATTATTTCAAAATAAAAGTACAAAAGTGTTCGCCACAAATGTGTTGTAGCCTTCCCCAGTATTTCAGGGAGTTTCACAATTTAGCTTAAAAAGGACCTAATATAAATGATTTTTTTTTCTTGTAATTCAGGTGTGTTCATATTGTTACTGATGCTCTTTCTTAAAAGAACGACTGCAGCACTTGTTTCAACACCTAAAAATTAAAGCACTTAACTAAATATGCTGCAAACTGTGAGTAAAGATTAAAAAATATATTATATAAATATTTTAAAAATCTGCTATTTGACTGTCTTTTGCCACAGGTTAGTAAAAATCAAATTTTTGGTGTTTCTTTTTTGTTTGTTTGTTTGTTTGTCTCTTTTTTTTCATTCAGGGGAGAATGAGAGGTTAACCTGAGACAGACTTGATGTTGTTATTTTGAAGGTAAAGCTCAGTCAAGCAACAGTTGAAGATACGGCAGCTGAGCTCTCTGATCTGTAAGAATTAGAGAGAAATAAATGTATTCATCTGTTCCATCCTGTATGCAAAAAAAAAGCTTCAAGTAGATTACCTTGTTATTGTTCAGCAACAACGTCCTCAGAAAGTGAAATCTTGATAAGTCAGGAACACTGGTGAGTTTTCTGTTTAACACAATACAAACGGTCTAAATAATCTCTGAAAATGTTTCTTCTGTAAGTTAAAGATGTACATATATTTTAGAAGAGTAAATGCTTTTCTTACTTTGTAGCAAGGCTGAGTTGACAAACATCGCGGTCCCTTCTTATTCCACGCTTCTGGAGAGAGACTTCGATGACCTGTGGGTAGTAGGAAAAGAAAAAAAGGGGCAAAAGCTACATTCATGGGTGTGAAATGGTTGTGAGTGGTGTTGGGGTTAAAGCCGAATCACCTTGCCCACCTCCATTGTCTGCTATGTTTCCAGACCAAGTCACACCTGTTGCCAGGATACACCTGTTGAAATCACAACAAACACAAAAGCTGTTCTTCTATTTCAAAAAAATATGTGATTTTGTTGTTGGTTTTACTCTCATCTGTGGGGCTGTGGGAGATTTACACACTTTTTGTTCATTTTTGTACAGGTTAGAGAGTTTATGTTTGTAACATCTGCAGGACAGCCAGAGATCCAGCAGAGGGCGATGCTTCACCAGACCTGAGTGGCAAATTCAGTAGAATTCATTCAGGTTCACACAGTACATGTAGCAACCTAAATGAATAGTCAGATTTTTCTATTATAGCCAGTTGCATTTCAGCCACTTAGTGCAGTGATTCACATTTAAGTCACAACAGTTTAAGTCTCGAGATGTGGAAAGTCATGTTTAAAGTACTTTTTTTTTTCATTTACTTTATCTGAAATTTTTTTTTTTTTTTATTAACACGCTTGCATGAACTATGTATGCAACAAAGTTGGCTTTTTCACCCCAGATACTACCCTCATGTTTAGTGTCTGTTAGTCATAAGTGGAAACTGTCTTTTATGCTCTCAGACAGTTAACTGTTATCTCATTAGATTGGGCATGAAACAGAGCTCTAGATCCCATTTGTGAAACTGACAATGGGAAAATTTTCAAGTTACTTGTTATACATTTCTTTCTATGTCATACCTCTCTCATGTTCACATTGTTGAAAACTGTTTTACTTGCATAAATGTAAAATCAGGCTACACTGTTACATCTTCAACATTACATAAACATTTGAATATTGTTCACTGTGGATTTTAATCTTAATTGTTACTCAAATAGAACATACATGTATGTAAAATATAATACTCATTTTCATATATTTTTATTATTATTTGATTTAAGTCCTTAATAGGATTCCATACCATCCATTCGCTTCCGCATATCCTTCTGAGGGTTGCGTGGGGTGCTGGAGCCTATCCCAGCTGTCTTAGGGCGAGAGGCGAGGTACACCCTGCACAGGTCGCTAGTCTGTCGCAGGGCCTAACACACAGGCAACCATTCACGCCTATGGGCAATTTAGTATTTCCAATTAACCTACCCCCACTAACTGCATGTCTTTGGACTGTGGGAGGAAGCCGAAGGACCTGGGGAGAACCCACGCAAACACGGGGAGAACATGCAAACTCCACACAGAAAGACCCCGGGACTCAGGACCTTTTTGCTG
>VUQG01024025.1:0-15484 GCA_015106755.1 Etia nguti | reverse complement strand
GTCTTTGGACTGTGGGAGGAAGCCGAAGGACCTGGGGAGAACCCACGCAAACACGGGGAGAACATGCAAACTCCGCACAGAAAGACCCCGGGCTGATGGTTTAATTGAACTCAGGACCTTCTTGCTGTGAGGCAACAGTGCTAACCACTGTGCCTGCCTAGGCTTCCATACATTAGACTAAAAATGAAATTATGGCTATTGAGGAACTTTTGTTTGGTCACATCTGTCCTCAATCTAAATATGTGTTTGAAAAATTCATTGACTTAATTGCTTTTGATTAATCAAAGTACTATATACTGTAAATAGCCTCCCCTCGGGGTCCATTTGATGGCTTTTCAATCACATTTAAAAATCTTCTTTAACAGTTGGAACAGGCTGGTGTGTAAAGTGGTTGCATAAAAATGAAAACTGTCAGTGGGAAGCATGATGATGACAAGAGTGATACCACCCCCCTCTTTTGTTTGTGTTATACATACAGAAGCTGACTAGCTTTGTTTACCACAAATGCCAGAAATGCGAAAACAGCTTGTTATAAATGGTAACTTAAGACAGCTAGCAGAATTTCTAAAACTCACAAATAACAACACATTTATTTTCCTTACATTGCCTTTTTCTACCTTTCCTTTTCAGCATAACATTTTGAAAGGGTAAAAAGCAAACTGGCCATTCCACAGGTGTTATATGCTAAACTCTTTATTGGATGCCACTACGACACCATGAAATTTTGTTGTTCTAACCATCTCGGAGGATCTCCCAGTGTTCCTCCATAGATTTTGTTCGTCTCATTCTCTTTTATCTTTTTGTGTAATCCCAGATTATGATTTTGAAACTTAGGGCTGGATCAGGTAACCCTGAATCCTCCATTAGTTACACTGCATTAGGCCTAGGCTGCTAGGAGTTCCCATGATGGGCTGAGTGTTCACTCAACTCTTTTCATTTCTACATCATTTCATTTAATCATTAGTTATTATTCATCTCTGGTCCTCTTCCACAGTGTGTGTTTTGTGCTGTCTTCCCCAGCCGGTCACGGCAGATGACTGCCCCTCCCTGAGCCTGGTTCTTCCGGTTGTTTCTTCCTTTTGAAATTGAATTTTTCCTTCCCAGTGTCGCCAAGTGCTTGCTAATAATAACAGTGTAAATACCAGACAAGAGACTACAGGGTAAACTCAGCAGTGACTGAGACTGCAGCCACGCTTTGTTCATCTTCTGCTGAGAACTTTTCCAAACTGTGTTGCCACATTGACCCTTCCTTCTTGGCTTTGTTCCAGGTGTTGTGCATACCTTTTGTACCCCTCCGGTTGCCCTTGCCACACCTCTCATTAATGCATACGGGCACTTCCTGATCATGCACACACTCCTGCTTGTCAATATGCTGTTAACCCGGCCACCTTTCATTTCCCATGAGGGTTGGGGGAAGCACGTTCCTGCTGGTGAGTTAGAGCGTGTGCAGAGAGGGAGTCACTCTCACCTTTTTTTTTTCTTTTATATGGTGAGGACACAAAAGGTAGAGCCTATCATGTTTACCCTTCGGCATTCACCCACTCCCATAAGAAGCTCAGAGGGGCGTCAAAGTGTAAATAGTCCTCTGAGAAGAGTTGGCCACGTTGTCCTTTATTTTCTCTCGGAAGTAGAGTGAATGAGCCCCCGGTGTTCCTGTTTGAGGAAAAACAAAAGACAGAGGAAATAATAACAGAAGCTCAGTGTCAAGCTTAATGACAGACACCAATCACCTGCGGAAGGGATAGAAAGGAATTACATTTATTCAGGTGTGGTTTTACACTGCAAAAACGCCACTTATGAACGAAGCTTCCAATTTAATATCCATCTCCAAAGTCATATTAATCTGTCTTGAGAATTGTATGTAGTCAGTAGCATTGATCGTGTTACAAAACCCTGAAAGGTGTTGAGCAGGCCAGTCAACGCCTTTCTCACAAACTGGGAAAACCATTTCATTATGAATGTTTCTTTCTCTCCTGCCCAGTTTCATTCTTCTTTTCACTCAAACTTTTTCTTACTTTCTTCCCTTATTTCGACTTGTTTCTTTCCTTCATTGTTTTCTCCTTTTATCTTTTCCATTTCTATTTTTCCTTACTTTATGCACAATTAGTTTTTTTCTCAAGTCTCTTGATATTCGCTTCATCCTGCTAATGTTGTTTCTATTTGTTCTTCCTCCTTAATTTTCTTTTTCCTTTCCATTTTTATCATTCTTCTTTCTCTTTCCCTTTTGTTTCTGCTTTTATGCCTTCTTTCATTCATTCATTCATTTGCCCATCCAAACCCACTTCTTTCCTAAATTTTTGACAAGTCTTATTAATTTTTAAACAAATTTCTAAAATTCTGATTTTTAACATCGTAGTGCATCTGAGTATTTCTTCCATCTCACTCAGCAGAAGTATGACATCCTCAGGCTGTCTGTCCTGAAAAGGGAGACCAGCCCTAAAAAAGTGTTTGTGTTATAATAAAAGCAAACAGGTAAGAGATCTTGCATATCAACTTTCATTCACATGAGCAACAATTAGTGTCTGTGCATGACACCTCTTTTCATATCTGTAAAACAAGCCTGGATTGAGTGTTCCCCACAAAAGTAATTATATCTCTTGTTGTTTTGTACAGCGAACACACAAAGACTCCAGTTAGTCTGGGCACTCGAATCATTAGACGTGTAACTGACAGGAACTGAGGGGTCGGCAGAGGGAAGATACAGCAAATTACCCACACGCAGTATCAGCTTTCATCACTGAATTCAAGGCAAGTCCCAACGTGGAGTATGTCTATTGTGACAAACTGAGCAGGAGGTATAGCTTAAACTGGTGTCTTCAACCATCAGCCTTGCAGACATTTGCAGTTAATTTTCTAGTATCACTACTGAAGACGAGCACTTTCATCTGCACTTATAATTATCAAGTTTAGTCATGAGTGATGCATTTTCTTCCTTCTATTAATAAACTTTCTGTGATTGGTCTGGAATGCAGAAAGTCAGAGAGGTTAGATTTTTCTTAGCTTTTATTTTTGAGAACATGCTGTAAATTTGTTCAAAGTTCAGTCATTTTTACATTTATTTAGAGTCAAAGAGCTATTATTATAACTGATCCATTATGTTTATTTCCAGCTCAACTCTATTTTTATTCTTGAACTTCATTAAATGAGTATGAGTCACCATTCTTATGTAGCTTATACTGAACGTTGGTTCGGTCCTTAAGTTCATGCACAGTTTGAAGCCAGCTGTCTTAGCTCATGTCTTTTTAAGCCCACCGTTCCTTTAAGCCTGCTTTGGCTACTCCTCACAAAAAGAAGGTTTGAACAGCAGGTGGGCGAGGCTGTGTGCCTGAGGTTACCATATAAGGGACATCCACTCCCTCTGACATGATAAATAGCCAAGAGTAATTTTTTTTTTTTTTTAAAGGGTAAAACTGAGCATTTAGGGCGGTTTGAATCTCGAGATTCTGGCTCACATGGACTCTGCCCATACACAGACTTCATTATTATTAAGTCAACTTTTTGGATTTGTCTTAAGTTCATATTTCACTGTAATTTAGAAAATCATATTCACACGCACATGGATGGATGGGTGCCACATTGTGAATTATACTGACTTTATACTGACTTTGCTTTGCTGACTCTCGCTTCTCTAGTGCCACCATGAAGTTCACAATTGAGGTTGTATAAATGCCATGAAATAGCATGGAGGTGGTGTGGTGGTTTGCACTGTTGCCTCACAGCAAGAAGGTTCTGGGTTCAAATCCCGATGGAGCCTGGTCAGCCTGCGTTACCTCCAGGTTTTTGAGCTTCCTCCTTATACAAAGACATGTCGGTTGGGATAATCAGTGACTCTAAATTTGCTTGTAGGTGTGAATGGTTATCTGGCTCTCTGTGACCTGTGAAGGTGGTATACCCTGCAACTTGCCCTATGACAGCTGGGATAGGCTCCAGCTTTCCTGTAACCCTGATTTAATATGCAGAGGCGAGCGGATTTAGTACAAACATTTATGTTCTTCCCAGGATGAGTTATAAATTTGATGACCCTAAAACTTTCACTGTAGTACTATGTGATCAGGTGTCTGTGAAGGTTCTCAGTCATCCAGGTCATCTAAGGAGCTTGGAAAGAAAAGTGTGTGGATTTCTTCTATGTGATCAGGTCAAATTATTAATTTGTCAAATCAGTAATGATGTTTATAAGCTAATAGTTACATTGCCATTGTGCTCACTTTTAATGATCACATTTAGGGGTGATTAGCAAATTTGATGACTTAGCATAACAAATGTGGTAAATGTTTTCACTGTCTACACAGGTCAAAACCAAAAAATAAAAGATGGCTGACATCACAGACTGGTTAGTGAAGTCCTGCTATGAAGCATCGAGCTGAACATCTTCACTATTTGAGATCTCGGTGTTTTGAAACATCATGCCAGGTTTCAAAACATACCCTGTATACTTGTGCTTTGATTTGATGATTTGGACTTCATATATTATTATTTTGACCTACAGCCAGTGACTGAGCCCATGACATTATCAGTAGTTGCAAAGCCAGGAAATCACAGGCCGTCTTCCCAGGAACCTCTACCCAACAGTCTTTTCATGACTAGATGAGCTGCGCCAAGTTGGTGCAACTGGAATCAACTGGAATCATATGTTTGTGGTGAAAACACAGACGTTCCTGTACCTCACATAGCTACTATCAAAACTGTTGCTTTTTCTCTTCTTCCATCCTTATATAGACCACTTAATGTAAGGTACATTATTGTACTTGGGTGAGAATCACCAGGTTTGGCCTGAAGTGAAGTCCCGATGGCTTTAGCAGACATCATTTACAGTGGGAATAGGCTCTGCACTGAAGAAATCCACCACTTTCCAAAGAGCTTGGGAAAGCCAATATCAGCTGCCATGACCGCAGTAATGGCACCATATTGGGAGCTGAAAGTTGACCTGGAGAAGCAATTAAAGTCAAAGTTCGTAAACTACAACTCCAAGGTCAGACATGGTGCTCATTTTTTCGTGAGGAGGGTTGTTGTCAATGAGCCAGCCATCCACAGGAGCCAGCAGGCAGGGGCCTTCAAGCTGGGCAGTTTGGTGGCAGAGGTTTTGAGGTGGTTCTGGGAAGCCGTGGAGCTTCCCAAACACAAGATTGTCTGATGATAAAAGATCTGGAACAACCAATGACCCCAGGAAGCACCATATATAAACTGTACAGATGCATTAAGAGTTTTATGATTTATTTCTACATCTTTTTCAGCTGACATAAAAAAAAAAGCCTCAGAACTTAAGGCATAAGACTTTCACCAAACAAGGACCATTGCTGTTGATTGCTTTCATTGCATGTGAAGCACCAGGATGCATTTCAGCCAGCATAAGCAATTACTAGCCGCACACTATTTATATGTGTTTTACAACTTATGTAATAATGCTGACACTAAAGCGGATTTAACCAAATTGGGTTTTCACTGCTCTGTTATGTTGTATATCCAGTGCAGGTCTGGAATGTTTGAATATTTGTGTCGCTGAGAAATTATTATCTAGTAAATATTATTTAATTAGAGCAAACAGAAATCAGTCATGGTATTCAGAGTTTAACATGAAGTAATCTGAAAAAACAAAACAAAAACGCAACCACTGATTTAGAAACTATAACCGTACTCTTGTGTGAATAAGCAGCAAATAATTGACTTTGATTGGTCAAAAAATGTTTATTTAAATCAATACTTTTTTCTCTTCTTTGGACTTAAAGTGGCCCATAGACCTTTTTAAGCACTTTAGGCCCCTTCATGACACTTATGTTTAAAGCCTAGTGTCATATATACACATGCAGGAAAAGGATACAATGATACAAACCAGGCGGTGCTTTGCTTTTTTATAATATCAACAGCAGGAGTCACTAAAAGCTAATCTGTTTATTACGGGAACCCAGTAGCAGCCAGTCTTGAAGAACAACACCTCAGTGAAACTATTACTTCAAAACACTGGCACACATTAGAGCCCATATTTTTTTTTCTTAAGCAGAGCAACAAATCTGATTTAAGAAAGTTTTGGAAGTCAGAACCATTCCCGATTTCCAATAAAGAGGATTACTCAGCTGCCTTTTCTCGAGAATGGAAAAGTTTTATATGATTTATCTGTTTTGACTTATTCTCTGTATTTAAGATGTATAGCTAAACTATTGCATTCAGCCAACTCAAATTCAGACAAAAAGCTGAAATGGACTTCCAATCTAATCAGCATTTCTTGGCTTTTCTACCCTCCTGTAGCAGATTAAATTAAAGGTTAAGCTCTCTGATATTTGATTTTGTAAAGCCGTCTCCAGAGAATATATGCAAACTTGTAATCTTGTTTCCATTCACTTGATTCTGGTATGACTAATGAGATTATGAAGAATTATTCTGAATCATGATTAAATTTCTTAAAAGAAATCCCAAAGATAGTTTTACCCTCACTGTGCCTGTAATTGCTGTTCTTATTTTGCCAAGTCAGAAATTAGTTTTTATGCTGATAAAGGTCAGGGCTGTGGAAACTTGGGACCATTATATTCCTGTTTACTGCTGTTTGTTAATTCAGCCCAAACTGCATCCGAATGTTTTAAGTGAACCAGCAAAACCTGTTGATGTGCCAACTGCTCACACACGCATAATCCCATCACGCCCATCAACCTTTCTGCATCTAGTATACTGTTTAGCTCTCCAAAATAAAAATAAAAAACTGGGCGGGGTTATCTTACTGGGGTATACTTTTGGCGACCAATCAAAACTTCTCGATGAAACGCACCTGAGAAGCTGCCAAAGCGAGAGGCGGGCGGGCTATATAAAACCACTGCTCTCACATGTGTCCCCCAGCATCGGTTCGCTTATTAGAGGTGACTGCTTCTTGTTTTCAACGCTACACTTTCTCCGTCCCCAAACGCAACCATGCATCTCAGCGCGCACGAGTCTTGCCATTCCCTCTTCCTGTTTTGCATCCTGCTGAGGAGTTGCCAAGCCTTCAAGAACGACGCAACGGAGCTCCTGTTCTCCCACGTGAGCGCCCCGGTGCCGGAGGTCCAAAGCAACGTCTCCCTGAACCGTCCACGAACCGGCGGGAGAGGAGCGGGCAGCGCGGCGCACGACAGAAGCGGTGAGTGGAGTGAGGGGACGCATCCTGTTTCAGAGGACTAAAGGATGCTCCTCTGCTTTGGTATTTTTGGAGTTTGCAGTGAAGTTTTATTCTAACTTGCTTTAGAAAAAAAATGTTCTTCTTTGTTGCAGAATGTGTTTTTTTTTATTGCTTATTGTAGATTTCTGATGTTTTGGGGTGTTTTGCACGATACTCTATATCCTACCATGAGTGCCTTTCGCACATTGTACACTGTTTTTGCAGTTTTTTCATCTTAAGGAGCTTGAAAGTTTTTAATTTATCTCGTCATTCTTCTCTATGAAAAGGTGTTTGCAACTACAACTAAAACCTGTTTATAAAGATCAGGTTTAAGTACATAATGCTTTTTACACCTCAAAGATCAAATGTTGAGTCTTTTAATCAGGCACTTAATCCCATCATCATCATACTGTTCCCATTTACACATTCCTACATTCTTGAAAGGGATTATTTTACACTAAATCATCATCACCAGTTTGCAGACATGACTGGAAGCTTATCAGAGTGTCTAGACTGGACAGACATGGAGCAAATTTAGGGGTGTTATAAAAAGGAAAGATAGGCAGTGAATTTGAGCAGACCACCCCCCCCACTGCAGTGATCTATTGCTCAGTGTAACACACACCTGGTTGGCTGGGATCCAGACAGGGATGCGAGGCTCTGTCAGGCTGAGCAGCCGACTGGATGAAAGTGTTCTCCCATACCATTGTGGCGGATTACTAAACAGGGGGATGGGGTGAAGTGGCAAAAGGGAGGGAGAGATCAGGCTGGATCCTTCCTTCATTCATCAGACACTGTCACTGAGAAGGGAGGGCATTGTATATGGAGTTGTTTCAATGGACTCAAGCTTGGGTTACAGTGACAGAGGGGAGAGCAGTGGGACACTGTTTGTAGCCTACGGGAGAATAATGCTGCTGTACAGAAGTATAGACCCGCTTCCCAGGTTTAAAGAAGAGAGTTTTTCTGTTTCACAGTGCTGTAATTACTGAATTAGAAATGTCAGGGTGCTCCTCTTGTATCGTGTGACTTGCCAGAGGCTGCAAAAGGGCTTATGACTAGTACAATGGGAGTAATTTTCAGTCAGACCAAAAATTAGAGATGCAAAGTTGTTCTGCAAGGAAAGCAAAAACTATAAATATAGCATTTGATTGGAGCTTTGTAACTGTGAGAATTTTCTGCTTTTATTTTTCACTTTCAAAAAAGTTCATGGAGAAATCTGTGAAGTATCTAATAGTCAAAAATTTTGTTGTAGCCCAGTTTCTGTCTAGCTGCCTGCATCTCTTTCTTCGTATTCTCACACCTCCTTGTTTCTGCCTACAGAGCAAAGTCAAATTGGATGCAGAGAACTGAGGTCCACTAAGTACATCTCTGATGGTCACTGCACCAGCATCAACCCCATCAAGGAGCTGGTGTGCGCAGGCGAATGTCTCCCAGCTCAGATGCTGGAAAACTGGATTGGCGGAACCCATGGCAGAAGGTTCTGGAGTCGGCGGAGCAGCAACCAGGACTGGCGGTGCGTCAATGACAAAACCCGTACCCAGCGCATCCAGCTGCAGTGCCAGGATGGCAGCACAAGAACTTACAAGATTACAGTGGTCACCTCCTGCAAGTGCAAGAGGTACTCGAGACAACACAATGAATCCGGAAACAAGTTCGAGGAGTCTGCTCTGTCGCCGCCGAGGCTCCTCCACAAACACAAATCTAAGAGCAAGAGAAGGTCGGGGAAGAACAGGCTGAGTGAAAACTGGCACGAGACTGAACCCTGAGAGACACTGAACATGCAGAGTGACTCTAAACCTCAAGAAGTTTTGTCTCAGTGATGTTAAGACACAACATCCAGAAACAGCAGTTGTGGATTATATGTGTGTGATTGGGACTTGATTTATGTGAACTGGTTCCTCACCATGATGAAGAACTCCAAGCAGGACTCTGAGGACTTTTCTTGACATCTTAATCCACATGCTTAAAGCTAATATGACCAGGACTTGTCTGCAGAATGTTCTCCAGCCATGAGCCATGCAGAGACTGTCCTCTAGCCCTCTGCATGTGTTCATATAGTCATTTTATATGCAGATGGAGATCTTTAACTAAAGAAGCGCCAACACCAGTAAACACTACCCAACATCTTAAAAGAATATTGTGTAAATAGATGTACATATATTGAATTCATACTTGTTAAAGTATGTCCATTTGTATAAAATTTTACCATGTAAGATTTATGATGTAATATATTTTATTTGGCAGCGTACCTGATAAGTCCAGCTTAAGTGCAGTCAGTATGTGGGTGAAGTCTCTGGAAAAGCTTTGTCGTCAGTCTGTCATGTAATAATAACATTGTATGAAATAAATATCCCTTTTTATCATATGTGTTGTTACTAGTAGAAATCTTTGGTTTGATGTGTTTCACCTTCAAGAGGGCTCTCATTAAAACTTAAATAAGCCTCGGACATAAAATGCACCAATAAATTTATATTTTTCAGCTACAGAAAGTTGGACGGATTCAGCACTGGCATATAGCATGATTTCTGCCATAAACACATTTCCACCTACCTGCAGTGTAAATGGTCTTGAAACATCTCAGGAATTAGGATGTCCCAGTCCTGATCAGTGGTCCTGCGAGCAGGAGCTGGCAAATATTTCCGTAAATTTTGGGGAATTACTCCTTTACTAAAATAGGAAATTAAACACTGCAACGTAGATGAAACTGATTATGATGTTTCTGGATTCAATGAAATTGTTTGAGTATTGTTAACATTAGAAAATTACTGGGCTGATCGTGTTAATAAAAAATAAAAATGCCCTGGACTTTTTTAGAAACCAGAAAGACATACGTACAAATGAATACATGAAATAAAAAGTAAATTACAGCTGCACAAATGTAAGTATTTCTAAAAGTTCTTACTTTTACATCCTACGTTTCCTTTTTTTTTCATGGACTACATATTAAAGGGAAAACATTGTTTTCTTACTTTTCTTCAAGTCACATAAACTTCACAAACTGAAGTTCACAAACTGTCACCTTTAATCCTCTGTTGTGAAGTGTAGTTAATTTTTTAATCAAAATAAATACTCTACAGGCTGCTGTAAGTTCATGAACTATACATTTGCAACTTTCAAACGCTTTTTTATTTTTTATTTTGAAGCGTTCACCGGAAGTGTGCGCCATTGACGATCTGCCCGCTTCACAGCGGTGTTCCCCTTTTTTCCATCCACGTTCTCGGTGTCTTACCCACACCGCCCATCAGAAGGGAATGGATAGCTTTGGAAAGTAACGTACAGTGAAACCCCTCACACCCCTATCTGTAAACATATTGAGGTCAGTAATATGAACACGCGGGGTGATAACTGTGAACCGCACAGGCCCGCTCATCCCGGGATTTTCACAATGCGCGAGGCCGGGAAGAGCGACCACCACTCGGCAGAACGCTGCGTGGACTTCCCTGTATCGGTGGTTCTTCCTGCTGGAGGCACCGGAGAGAGAACGGGACTACAGACACCCAAACAGTTCTGCACGTTTCTTGGCAGACCGCTCATAAGCTACACTATTCAGGCTTTCGAGAGGTAGGAAACGACTACGATAGGAGAGACGACAAGATTCAATCCCTGTTAGTTATTAGGGAGACACGGAAACAGAAGGAAAGATGCCTCAGCTACTGCCACCATGGCCAGATTAGTGGCTCAGGTGGCCCATGGGCAATATTTAATCGTTGGGCCCCCACAGTGCACAGTACAGTCAATATTGGCTTTGGCTTCAGCAAATATGGTGGGCATATTTTCCTATGTTGTGACATTTTATGCATAAAAATCAACTGATTGTTGATCAGTTCTATTTTCAGTACATTTGCTGGCTAACATTAGTTATGAAAAGAATTTAAGATAGAAAAATAGCTAGTTCCCACTCATGTATTTTCAGCCTTTCTAAAGCAATCATTCCTATCCTGTTGAAAAGGAGCTCAAGAGAGCCCAAAAATCAAAATCTGGTCACTCGTTTTACAAAGTCCTGTATTTGATGTGCAGATGTGGCATGTATATGTGTTATGCTTTGCAGGGGTTAAAGTAGAATTTTGCAGGCGTATGAACCCTAAGATCAGGTGTACTGGTGCAGTGTGAGGAAAATAATTACTTGGAAATAAATTGCATAATATATATTTTTTTGTGAGTTCCAGTAGATTTTTCTTTGTAGGCATAGTTTGATCAGCTAAATTTTGCCCAGCTGGCAGAGGGGGTGAATTAATAACTTTTTCTCTATCATGCTCCTTTATCTTTTCTAGCATGTTAATTCTACCATTCTTTTTCAACCTATAACAGTCTGTTAAGCGTTTGTGCCCTTTAACAAGCTTTGTCCAATTTGGTGCCTCATTCTGATATACCAGAGACATTTTTTGTGACTTACTAACTTTTGTAGGAGTAATATCTGCCTGCTCAATTTTTCTGAAGTTTGAATCCAAGGTTCCTATTTCTCCCACATTATGATTGTCAAAGCATTGGGGTATTTTTGTTCAGCAGTCAAACATATTTTCTACAGATTTTTGGCTCAATAACTAAAGTGATGAAAAGATCTAGCTACTCTGTTTTGTGATCATTGTTTGACCTCCATTACAACAATACAAAGACAGCTGGTGTTTGAAATCTGATGCGTCTCCTCTTAGCTTGTTGTCAGTTTATGTGCCTGTCAGAAAATTAACAAGCAGAAAAGGCACAGCCTGTGTGGCCCTCCTCGAGGTTACAGGGAGGCTGCGGGGGTTCAGGGGTTGCCAGTGTGCTGGTAAAAAGTGGCTTATTTGAACCCAGAACTTCTATTTTGTTCATGTTTTGCACGCATTTTACAATCAGCTACAGGCAGTACCTTATTAGCTTGGTTAAGCATTAAGATCCAAAGCTGTATTTTTTCTATAAAAGATGAGAAAATACATTATAGTTATAAAAAAAATGTGCTGGCTGGCAGATTTTTGAACTAGTGGACATCCACTAGTCCGCCCACTTCACTTCTTTATGCTAAGCTTTCTGTCTCCTGGGCATACTTTCCTATTTAAGTCACGGATGTGAATTTAATGTAAACTGTTTGCAAGAGAGAAAAGTATATTATTTTTTACCCAAATGTATATGTTTTACTAAATAATAAGAATACTTTAAGCTAAAATAAAACTAAAACAAGCTTTTTTTTTTAGCTCGTTAATTGTCATATAAATATTATACATATTTATATTATACATGTTTAGTTTAAGTGGTCAGAAAATGTCATCCAGTGTTTTGGGAACTTTTCAAATCTTTCCTGACTTTTTCCAGATTACACAGCCTAAAAAAACTAAATATTTGAATACTTGCAGTCCCAATTCTCCATCTGAGGGCTCCGCTTACAGATCAGGCATTTCTGAGCTGATGTTTCTTTTTTTGCAGTGTGCCATGGATCCAAAGCATTGTGGTTGCTGTTGCCAAAGAAAACATGGACCTGATGATGGACGTCATCCAGCGGTTTAAGCACAGAAAGGTTCGTGCGGTGCCAGGGGGTTCGACACGTCACAGGTCGATATGTAATGGAGTCCTGGCTCTGGGCGAGGAGGAGAGGCCAGCAGTGGGCAGACCGAAGGTTGTTATCATACATGATGCCGTTCGGCCTTTTGTGGAGGAGGATTTTCTGTGCAAGATAGCAATGGCTGCCAAGGAACAAGGGGTTAGTGTGATTAAAATGATTAATATTTAAAAGATTAATCATGTGTTGGAACCTAACCTGAAATCCACCCAGCATGTTACAGTTGCTGCTTATTTTGTGTGTTGTTTGGAACAGTGTTTTCATCCTTAATTGTCTGATTTGAAAAACCCTGAATTTAAGGACCAAACACGAACTTCAGCAACTCAAATCTGACCTTTCCTTGAGTAATCTGTTACATGGTCATGTCATCATCCTCTGTGTGTATGTTCCTCTTTTGCTTCTGCCTTGCAATGATTGTTGTTAAAATATCTTCAAATGTTAATATGTACAAAAGCTGGCTCATAGCCAGTAAAAAAGAGGGAAGACAACATTAGTTGTGATGCCGGTAATACTTTATTTACAAAAGTAAAAAATAATAAACATGACATCTGAGGAATCAGAGGTATTAGTCATGGCATGGAGACATGGATAAGTGAAGTGTGAGTGAGGTGGTCTGGGCATCAAAGCAAGAACAACAAATGGAAACCTGGAGGTGCCATTCCTAGGAGGTAGAGAAAGACGATGGTTGGCTCAGGCCTATTCAAGGTATAATGCGAGCCTCTGCAGGAGAAAACCTGGTAGAGCATACAGGAAAGGTACTCGGCCTAACTCTGTTATCTATACGAAAAAGAGTACAGAGCTAGGGAGCACACAGTAAGGCAGACAACACAACACAGGAAGACTGTAACAATATATACATGAGAGGTAACGAGGGAAGGAGAAACAGGTGGGGAACTAAACACAACTGAAAGCAATCTAGACAACGAGCAGGGGGAAGTTTAAACACAATACAGGAGATGTACACAAGATACAAACAAACCACTATCAAAATAAATCAGGAAATAAAACAAATAAACATGGAAACAGAGCAAGGCAGTGGAACACTTAAAGGCAAAAGAAAACACAGAGACGAGACTGGAGGAACAGAATGGAAACAGCAACTGTTAAGAATAGCAAAGTAAATACTAACCCAAACAAAGAACCACAAACCTAAACTGCACGTCTTGAATAATCAGCTAAATGCAAACAAGAGCCACTGGGAAAGTATAATACATAAAACCAAAAATATAAAAAATATTACATTTAAAAATAAACACCACTCAAACATAAATCACTTCAAAAAACAATGACAAAAACAGGATATTTGAAGATGCTACCTTCAACTAGTAAGGAGTCATTACTTAAAGCCAGCTGTGAAATGGTTCTGAAACCAAACTTCCTCATTTTTATATCGTGTTTCCGTCTTCTCTACCTGTCCTGCCACCACCACTTTTGAGCCTTACACTGCTACTAATAGTGGCATCATTAGGACAGATGTCATTAGATGTGAAAGTTAAGTGCCACATGACTGTAAACGCATACAAAACAGCAGAGTTTATCTAACAGCTATGGCAGATTGAAGGCAGGATCGGACACCATTGGTATGTGAGCCTGGGTTTGTGGTGAAACACAGTCTACTGAGGTCACACATTTATTTTCATTACAAGCATGTTTTCTGTTGTCGTAAACAACACACGTATAAAAAGGATGAATAGCAGTGTCAACGATCAGTTTAAAGGCTCTGGTTCCGGAGGGGAATTTCCCATTCATTTTCTTCACTGAAAATTCATAAAAACATTTATAAAACTATGAATTCTAAGTCTTAAACCAAAAGAACAACAACAACAACAAAAAAACAGTTGCAAGGTGACTCATGACTTAAAAAAAAAGACATATTTATGTTTAACAGTAAAGGAACGACACATCCCATAACTCCCAGTGTCCACAACAAGCAACTTCCAACCTTGCCAAATGTAATCCTTTCCATTACTGCAATGTTAATATGGTTAATATTAATGTTGTATAATAATATTTATATATATTTTGAAAGACAGAATAAAGTTTGAATAAATTAAATAATCTTTATAATCAGTTAAAACCAGTGTAGGGACTAACGCGTTATTAAGTAATGCGTTACAGTAACTACGTTATTATTGCGGTAACGAGCACGGTAACTAGTTATTGTGCCAAAGTCAGGAATGCATTAATCGTTACTGGGATTTAGATAGGGTCGTTATTCGTTACTTTGTCTGTTGCGTTTGACCTACCTCGGAAATCGAAACACGGACCTGGGAATGATGCCACACTCGAGTAAACGGCGTTCTGGTTAGCCTCGTCAGATACATCGGGATTCCTATATGGCGACGCCCTCGAAAACGGTTGTTTTGCTAGCCCTCTACAAAGACAAATTACTACTAAACACATATGCAGCCATAGCTGGACTGGCCATCGGGCATACCGGACATTTGCCCGGTGGGCCGATGGTGATTTTTCGTTTTTATGGGCCGATGTTTTTTTTTGTTGTTGTTTTTTTTTTCGTAATGGTATAAACAATGAAAGGTGGTGGATTGGCCAGATGCTGGCAGATGTGTAAAAATAACTCAGTTGTTTGGTGGTGACTATGGCGGAGCTTCCACAGATTCAGTAACATTAGCAAGTGGTGGAGGCTGGCAGGTGGATGAGGGAAAAGTGAGGCAGGAGGAGGAGAGACCCGAGTCGGCCGCCGGTCCGAGTATCAGGGGAACTGAACTTCAGGTGAGAAGTAATGACCTGCAGTTTATCAGAGTCAGATATAAACCAAGTTTAGGTGTAGTTTATTTTCGTTGTGCTAACTTTTTACAGTCAGTTACAATAACTCG
>VUQG01024021.1:0-27290 GCA_015106755.1 Etia nguti | reverse complement strand
ATATATATATATATACATACATGTATATATATACTTATATATACATGCATGTATATATAAGTATATATATACATGTATGTATATATTGTATGTATGTATATATTATATATAAAGTACATCTTATAATCATTTAAGGGAACAGGTGAACTTAGAGCATTTACAAATCATCAACTACTGAGAGAGGAATTCAAATGTTTTTAGTCTTTTAAAGACATTTCTATATCAGTGAAAACCAACCGTATGCTTTATATGTGCCTGTAAAAATGAGACTGTCAACCCGAGCATGTGTTTGAGGACAGAGCAGCAGAATACTACAGTATATGAATTCCTGTGTAAAACAGTTCTGTACTGAGACACATAAAAATGAAAATAAACACACATTTGCCTCATTATGGAATAAACCCATCAACTCAGTGTCTTAGTGTTTGTAGTCACTCTAGTCAGTGTTAAATAAACCCTTTGGTTATTACCTTCTGTAATGGATTGGTGTTTCTCTTATGACTCTGTCAATCTTAACTTTGCATGTGTGACGCTGTAGATCAGGCATGTCAAACTCATTTTACATCCAGGGCCAGATACAGCCCAGTGAAAATCAGTGTAAAAACATTTAACTACACATTAATCCCTGAAATATCTTAATATATGACAAAGAAATGATATTTCAACAGCATATCTCAGTTTTTCTGCGTGGTAAATATGTAAAATTATAGAAAACGTTCTGAAAGCCCACTGCCCAGACTGTCCCATATTTATAAAACGTTAATAAATGTTTCATTTTTAAACAATTTTGTTAATAAATGACAATTTTCTCTTTTTTTCTTCATTCAGTCAAACCTTGTGTCATTCTAGGAGGTCACCACCCAAATAAGCCAGGTAGAGTCAACAAACACATCTTTTACCTTTTTGATGTCAAAGTGAGCTCAGTTTTTCTGTGGCAGTACCTGGGGTGAATAAGACAGAGCTGACTCATTGGAATAATAACATTATGGTGAATTTGTATTTACCCAACAGGGTGGGTTGGATGTGGCTAGTGCTCACTTTTCTCTGAATAAAGTTCTTTTAACAATATCCAGCAAAAAAACCATCCCTGCCTCAGGCCTTGAGATGAATCATCTCTCTGCTCTAAAGATGTTTTGCACTTCTATATTAGCAAAGAATAAAATGGTAAAATGTTTGCAATTGTTGCTTTTAGCAAGCTGTTATTATGATTATAGCCAATGAGAAATACTGACTTGCTTGTCGGAGTTCAAATTATGAAATGTAATAGCAGGGCTGCTGTGGTTGACAGCATTCTGACATCATTTCATTCAGCACCAAATAGCTTCATGCAAAACCATCGTTCTTTCTAGTGGACTGCTTCTCACATATATGGTGTTATTCTGTTCTTTCTGAGCACTGGAGGTGAGGATCAAACTGCCACCTCTGGCGAGTAGGAGAAGAACGCTCTGGTTAAAAGTACACAACCCAGCAGCGGTGGAGACTCTAAGCTGAAATGAATCAAATGCATATACACCACCTTGAAAAAGTATTTGTATTTTTTTTTTTTGCATATTTGTCACATTTACATGTTTCAGATCATCAAAAAAATATTAATATGAGACAACGATAACCTGAGTAAATACAAAATCCAGTTTTTAGATGATCATTTCATTCATTATGGGAAACACGGTATCCTAACCTACCTAGACATGTGTGAAAAAGTAATTTCCTTTTAAACCTAATAACAGATTGCGTCACCCTTGGCAGCAGAAGCAAGAACTGCAATCAAGCATTTGTTATAACTGGCAGTGAGTCTTTCACGTTGTTCTGGTGGAATTTCTGGAATGTTTTTGAGCATGTTCATGTTTTTTTCTTTTGGCAAATGTGAGATGAGTCTTTGAGTTCTTTGGTGGAGTTCTTAGTTGTGGTTAATCACAATTAATTAATGATTAAAGTTTTTCACATATGGTGGGAAGGGTCACAGCAAGGAGGTCCTGAGTTCAATTCCACCATCAGGCCGGGGTCTGCATGTTCTCCCCGTGTTTGCGTGGGTTCTCCGGCTTACTCCCACAGTCCAAAGACATGCAGTTAGTGGGGTTAGGTTAATTGGAAACACTAAATTGCCCATAGGTGTGAATGCAGGAGTGAATGTGAGTGCGAATGGTTGTCTGTCTCTGTGTGTTAGCCCTGCGACAGACTGGCGACCTGTCCAGGGTGTACCCTGCCTCTCGCCCTGTGACAACTGGGATAGGCTCCCCCCGTGACCCTGAAAAAGGAAGTGGATGGATGGATGGTTTGGATGGTTATGAGAAATCTTGAAATGTGCATACATCACACTGTTCTACATTGCTACAGATCTGCTGCATTTACTAAAAGGACTTCTTCCTCCTCCTCATTTCAAACCTCATCCACTCTCAACTTGCAGTTTATCCATCTACTGGGGAAAGTATGGTGGAGTAAGTGAAATTGAAAAATATCATACGTGATGTAGACTAATTGAAAGTCAAAATCCCAAGCTATTTATATGAATGACCACTAGATGGTGTGGTGCTGCTGCTGCCAGTTCTAAGTGGAAAATGGATCCAAAACTACAGCTGTAATCTTTTGTCTTTTTATTTTTTAATTTAATTTTTTACTTTTTTTTACTGTGATTACCTGTAGAAGACTAGTTCACTTTGTGTGGACATCATGAATGAGACTTCTTTACCTAGGATTATTAAATGTTATTATTTGTGTAGATTATTTCTCGGGTGTTCTTTTTGAGATTCAGTTTAGTCCAAAAAATAAATTGTCAAATTATTCAATGTCTTCATACTTTTGTGCAGATGGTGCATACAGCGTTAGAGGGAGTGGTCATGAAATTTTGGAAAACTTTTATGCTTATGCAATATTATTTCTTTCTTTTCTCTTCTTTTTCTTTCTTAAAAGACAAAAAAAACAACAACCTTAAACTGAAAGTTAAGGGCAGCACTCAATCAGACAAACAATGACTCACCTCAAGGCCTCTATTATTAAAGGAAGTAAAGGACACTCCTCTTCAAATGCCGCCCAAAAATTACCCATATAAGCACAAAATTTAATAGATTATTGTCATGCCTTCCACCCCTCTACAATCAGCAGTTTTTTTGCATAGTCTTGCTGACAAACAGAATTCACTGAATTCACAGGTGCCTTTATACAGCTAACATAGAAATATAAAAGGTAGTAAGTGAAACATCACAAGTGTTAAGTTTTTAGGGTATCAGAATCAGAATCAGAATCAGAATACTTTATTTGTTCCCTAGGGGAAATTATTTTGGTTACAGTGCTCCAGTATAAACAGTAACAAAGACAGACAATACACTAAGTAAGAAATAGACACAATATATACATGCATATATATCTATACACATATAAGTCACTATGTATTATAGTATACTATACTATAGTATACTATACTATTGTATAGTATACTATAGTATAGTATATTATAGTATATCTATAATATAGATACAGTATAGATACAGTATATGTATGTATTTATATATGTATGCAATTAAAGACTAATTTTAATCTTTTTAATTTTTTTTACCATTTGAAATGACTGTATTGATAGATAGACTTTATTGCCATTCAGTCTATACACTAAACAGTGCAGAAAAAATGAATATTTCCTGGCTCAAAATAGTGCAAAAAAAGAAATAGCAAGAAAAAAAATATAATATGTACAATATATAACACATATAAACATATACAGTGTAAATAATTGTAATTTTTTTTAAATATATAAAAAGGGCGATAGAGAGAGAGAGAGAGAGCGACCGAGCCATTGTTTCCGGTCCGGAACCAAAGAACGGTTTGCGTTTCCAGGTCGGACAATAGAAGACGAGGACTTTCGTTGTTGTTTGCTGGATAACGATGGCTTTCCCAGAGTTTCAAGCGGAACACATATAGTGTTGTAATAAACTATCTGTTGGAGATAGCGACCACTAACTGTGTATGTACACATTTATTTTAATTCTAGAATGACTTACAAAGTCGTTTGTGGTTCACGGACTTTTGCTAGTTAGTTAGCTAACCAGGGCTACACGGGGTAAAAAGTTGGTGGCTGTAAAACATCGACACCAATAGTTACTGTTGACTTTCACAAAAATGTAGCTGCCTTCAACTAACGAACTAAGTCCACGGTCCGCTGTATGAGACTGCACTGCTTACACTGAGCCAAACGCTTTCCAGCTAACCTAGGAGCGCAGCTGTAGTGATCACAGTTGGCCAGAAATGCATGTTCCCTGCGTTAGTCCTGCTTAAAGCGTTATCATTTCAGATAATCATAGGTGAGAGTCAAATATACAACGTTAGAAGTAAATACTACAAACGATGGAACAATATTGAAGATGAAAATAAAAAGTCCAAAGTTTTGATTTCAAGAAAACTGAAATTGAAGTATAATTCACAAATAGTGCATTAACCAGTTTTGAACTTTTTTTTAAATACCCCCTCTCTTTACACAGACTTAACAGTAATTGAAAGTATTAGTATATAGTATTGATATATAGTAATATTAAATTCTAAATATGAAAGCTATTTTAATATTTGGATAAAATCCTTTGGATAATCCATGGACGTTGTCCAGTAATGTGTTTCATCCCTTGAGATGCTCTCCTGGACCTTTGCTGCACCTGCCTTCAGATACAGCTTGTTGTCTTACAGACCTTTTGGTATAGCTGAGCTTTACAGGGCGTTTTGTATCTTTAAGAATTGTTGATTTGGTAGCTATAATACCTACATTGTTAATGCTACATTTCTATCTATCTATCTATATATTAAGCCCCTGGAATTATAGTCAGAAACCTACAACAGCATTTCAAGTATAAAATAATCTTGAAATTCACCAGGAACTTTTTGAGTATTTTACAAAAACTCAAAAGGGATCCAAATAAGCGTTAAATACTAGCATGAAAGAAAAATACATACAGCACAGAAAAAACACAAGTACAATTCAAATGAAGTACAATAAAGAATACATTGTAGTGTAAAAATGAGTTGTTGTTGTTATTGTTTAAAAGCTATTGTAAACAGTGTGGTGGAATTGAGTTGAAATGAAAAGTGGTTCATGGGACAATAAGATCTTCTGCAAGTCAGTGCCAAATATGCGCAGCACTTTACAACGTTACCCTTTTTTTTACTCTTGCCTGTAACCTGCTTCGTATTTTTCTCTACAGCTCGATGGCCTGTCTTGGTCCTCCCGTCCCATCTGCTCTTGCTTCATTTCTCTACTCGTCGCTTCCCTGTGGCTTTGCTGTAGGCCCCTCACATCTCCATGAGGGCAGGCTGGGGCTTTGGTGGGTCGGACGCTCACTGGAGGCTGGATCCCTGCTGGGGGGAGACGGGGACATTGAGTGGGCCTCAGAGTGTCATGCTGAGCCGGAAATTCACAGTGGAGACAGCAAACTCGCCACAAACTTTGAGTCCGAAACAGATCAGACCACGAGAACAGAGGAAGAACAGGTAATGCTCAGTGCTCACAGTATGCAGACAGAGTGGGCTATAATCACTATTAATATTGACTGTGCTTGATTTTGAAGGAGAAGTGTATATTTTTCATCTGGGTCTATTTTATAAATATTTCCAGATCAAAATGAGCAGATCTGAAATGTGGTCAAAATCATTAGGAATTGCAAATACTGACCCAAAAAGCTGCACTGGGTATCAGTGACAATGAGCACACTTTCATGTCCATATTTCCATCCATTCAGTGCACTTTGTTGTTCTCTGTTTACTTCACCATGCAATAGCAGCAACTGTTGTGCAAAGCTAGCATATAATGCAGGGAGATAATAGCAAATGGACCACTGTTTGAAGAGATTATCAAAGTTGTGTTTGGAGAAAATCACAGACTGTGTATAAAAGATGGACATAATGAAGTGACACTACCTGTTGTTGATTTCTGCACTCTGTATTTTGAAGCTTCAGCGTTAGTGTCTTAGCCACTGCCGTGTTGTTTTTTGTTTTGGATATAGTGCCAGTGAGCATATTTGGATGAGAGGGGGAACTGCTACGATATCAGCAAGCTGCATCTATAAACTGTATAGGTGTGACTCACACATGTAGACACTGCTATTTAGTGTTGGGCAAAAGACCATTTAAATGCTAGGAAATCACTAAACTTAAACTACCACCTGTACTGTGTGTGAACTGCCCCGTTGAGTAACATGAATGAGTGGAGGTGAGGCCTGTGGGGCAGCTAGCAGCTACATGTCTCTGTGTATAAGCACACCTTTCCTCCAGAGGAGCCATGATCTGGAGGAAAACCATAGAGTTGTTATGAAGGGGTTAAACTATTCACATAGGCCAACACCGCTTTTTGTACCGAGCTGTAAATAAGCTTTTTAATGCTGTAAAATGGGCCATTTTAACATGGGCGTTTTTGGAGATTGAAACGTGTTTGGAGCCAGCCAAAACTCCAGGACATGAAGTTTTTGGCACCTCCGTATTGGCTTCATTTTTCAGCCCTGGAGGTTGCCATTTAGAGAGAATGCTAAACCGACAGTATCGTGAAAGCTTCATTGACAAGCCTGTTATTTGCCCGAGCGACAACAGCATCGTGTCAAAGCTGCTGGCTTTTTCAAGGTCTTCACACAAGAAGCCTCTGCATTGGTTACATTCCCGTGATTATTCTCTGCTCGTAGCCAAGAGTTACATAGTCAGGCACAAACACAGAAACAGAAATCTGGCTTTATCCTTGAAATCTGGAAACTTGTAGACAATTACTTACCTCCAAGTATTTACCTGTCCAGTTCAACACATGCTAAATAGACAGCTGTGTAAGGCCTCAGACATGTAAAAAAAGCGGCATGTGCACAGGAATATATGTTGTAACGAGTGAGCCAGCAGGTATGTGAATCAAGATTCATGACAGATAGTGTATTTCTCTCTCTATTGTTTTGGTTGTGTTTCCTACAGATCTGGATTCTGTGTGTGGTATAAGTAGGGAAGTAAGGAGTGTAAACACACACGGGTGTTCCTGAAAATATTTTCAGTGATTCTGTCTTGCAGATATAAACAGACATGCCTTGTGATTAAAAGAAACTGCGATCACTACTGATCCAGTAAAATTCAAACTCCAAAATCTTGTCCTGCTCTGCTTGGTGACATCGTAGAGTTGGAGTCCTGATGGTGGGACAAAAAAAATGACTGGAGGTGCAGCTGAATGATATCAAAAACTGCCAGAACACTGACTTGGCTGAACTTTTAAATTACACTTAGGTCCCTAAGTTTTTGGACAGTGACACATTTCTGGCTCTGCATGCCATTACAGTGGATTTTAAGTCTAACAAGTTGTGACTGAAATGCAGACTTTTATTTTTCATTCAGGGGTTTTTACAGGTACAAAATCTTCCCAGAGGCTAAAAACTTACACAGACACACACCTACATATTTAATAATTGGATGAAAATCCTTTGAAATCACGAACATCACAAAATGCTTCTTTTCCTCTGCCTGGCCTTTACGGCAGCTGCCTTCATTTGCTGCCTGTTTGTGGGTCTTTCATGATTCAGGATTCATTATGAGGTAGTGTCTTCTTCAGTTGAGATAAAAGCAGTAAGTGTCTTTGTGACAGCTTTTTTACCACCAGTGGACATCATACATAAATCCAATCATTTTTAATAGCATCCTCTTTAATTACCCCAAAGTACAATTCCATGACATCTTCAGGGATTGTCTCAAAATAATGGAATTTCTGCATGTCCAAAATATGTGGGAGTGGTTGGCATTCATGTGGCCATACTGTATCCAGTCCCAGCATGGCTATTGTGACCAGGGTTGTTTGCTTTTAATATAAGTAAACCCAGGTCAGGGATGAGTTCCTGCCCCAAGTGGAGGAGTTTGAGTATCTTGGGGTCTTGTTCATGAGTGAACAAGACCCGGGTAGGGATCAAACCGTCCCTACCCTCACCTATGGTCACGAGCTGTGGGTAGTGACCGAAAGAACGAGATCGCGGATACAAGCGGCAGAAATGGGCTTCCTCCGAAGGCTGGCTGGCCTTTCCCTTAGAGATAGGGTGAGAAGTACGGCCATCTGGGAGTGGCTCAGAGTAGAGCCGCTGCTCCTCCACATCAAAAGGAGCCATTTGAGGTGATTCGGGCATCTGACAAGGATGCCTCCTGGGCACCTCCTGGGTGAGGTGTTCCGGGCATGTCCCACCGGGATGAGGCCCTGGGGTAGACCCAGGACACGCTGGAGAGATTATATCTCTCAGGTGGCCTGTGAACGCCTTGGTGTTCCCCCGGACAAGCTGGAGGAAGTGGCTGGGGAGAGGGAGGTCTGGGCTTCTCTGCTTAGACTGCTGCCCCCGCGACCCTGGCCCCAGATAAGTGGAAGAAGATGGATGGATGGATAAGTAACAGAAGCAAAATCATATTTATCCAGCCAAAATCCTTTCACTTCCTCGAGATTGTTGATTACTGTTATGTCACCAGTCCTCCTTTCCTATTTTTATGTTTATTCTTTTCCCCTCTTTTGTTTTAATGTATCTGATATTATTACCACTCTGCTTCTAAAGGTATAATCTAGAGGTGATTTTCACATAAATCTGTTTGTATGGTTCACTGAAAATATCTGTCACTCTATTTCCTCCTTGAGAAACTTCTCTTTACCTTTTTTTCATAGTGACCTGTAATTTAGAAAAACCTGAAAAAGTTTCTACCTTCTACTTCAAATTTTCTTTTCAGTTTTTCAAAATTCTGAAATTTATTCCTCTTGGTTATTGTGCATAGTGCACAGTTAATGTTCATGAACATCACTAGGGATGGGGGAAAAACTGATACGGTATAATATCAAAGTATTTTTCATGGTAATATTGTATTGATGTAGGGACACCAAACATCGATATTTTATAAAATACAGTAAGCTACTCTGGGAGTACTATCAACAAACACTAAACATCTTTTTGCATCATATAAATCTGTGATTTACACAGATTGAGGTTCACAGCCACTTGTTCGCTCATTGGATAACGGCATGTGACTGACAGCTCATTAGCCAATGAGCATGCAGTTTCATACCACAGATAATCCTCCATTTTTTCTAGAAGTGTTTTTTGAGAACTATGGCTATCGTCGTCTGATGACATCCTTGTTTTATACCGTCTGTGTTGGAGATCCTCTAGTGTGTACTCCTCATCTCACCCAGTGAAAGCTGGGTTGAGCTCCAGTCCCCTGTGGTTAGGCAGTCAGGGAAATGGATGAATGCGTTGAATATTCACTGCACATGGAATGAGTGAAAAGTCGAACTTACAAACCAATCTTTGAAAAGCTAACTAAATTAGTGTCAAATTCAATAAGGGGTGGCAGTCAGATTTTTGTGTGTGTGATTTTGAACTCTTTATTGTCTCAGTGTTTATTCCACAGCTTTACTTTTCCCATCTTCTACCTCAAAGCTTTGTTTCTTTATGATGCAGCTGACTCTCAGCTGTGCCAGCACTTGGGAGAAATTCTTGCTTTAATGCCCTTATAAGCGCTGTCATCATAAATGCATGTGATAATAGAGTTTGTCTCTGCATGCTTAACATTGAGCAGAGATAGAACAAATTGCCAGCCATCAAATTTAACCTGTACAGAAACCTTCAATTATCACATCCCTGGGCATGAATCGTGGCTGCACCTGAGCTCTTCAAATCAGCTCTGCAGTACAAAAGCACACAGCAGTAAGCACTCTCCAGCAAACATGCTGTTCCTGTAAAAAAAAGAAATGTTCCACCCGTTAAATAGTCGAGCATCATTGCAACAGATTTAAGTCTCAGACCTGAATCCCTCCTGGCTGACTGAGGCATCTCATTGTGGAGTCAGCCTTGAGATGCTTCATAATGATTTCACATTCAGTCGAAGCTTTTGTCTGATGCCGTGCTGTGTCGGCAGCAGACAGAGTGAGAGCAGTAAATGTGAGTGTTTCTGCTTAATTAAGTGCAGACCCTGTGGGAAGATAATTAATCAGTGCTTGTAATTTCCACCAAACGTTTTGAAGAGGAAAACATGAAGAGATCTGGTCAGCAATGCGTCGCTTTATCTGTGATTAATCTTTAAAAAAAAACGATTTATCACAGATAATTTGCAAAGGCACCTCAATAAATAAACGTATAAAGCACAACCTGCCCCTCTGAGACAGACGGGGAGGGTAATTATAACAATTATGAACATTATAATAAAAGTACATATTTCATCCAAGTACCGCAGAGTCAGTCCCAGTGCAGAATGGGAGATGGTGTGTGAAATAGATTATAAAACATATATTAACTGTCTTTTCTAGGCTTCAGTGGCGATAGCAGCAACTCAAGATGCTTCCATACAAAGAGCCATCTGGGTCAAGTAAGTCAGTTTTTTAATTTAGACTTTTAATCTGATATATTTTGGACTTTTTACAGTGAAATCAAACACTTCCTTCTTTGATTTATTGCCACTGAAATAAAAACAGATCACATTTTGTCACATCCATCATTATAGTCCATCATTATATAGTAGACCTATCGTCCTACAGTTTTCTGAAAGGCAGAAAACTGTGAACAGGATCTAATGGGTGAGGTCAAACACTGTCCCTACAAATACTCCTGATGCATGGGAAACAGCTTCTCTAACAATTATAACTGGCTTTCAAATGTCACTGAACATGCGTGACATTGCACACATACAATGCCAGTGTGACAAAACTCTGCGCACGGCTCTACTCAGTGTGGCTACACATTGATCTGGTTGGTTATATGTCAGCTGAACGGCAGTGGTTATTCTTACTTTTCATGTTTACAACTTCCTGTCACAAAGAAAAGGAGGTAGGCATTGCTGCTCTCTGTCTGCTAGCAGGTGGCTGCTAACATCTTAAAAACATTGCTTGTCGGCTATTGTACGTTAAATAAACAAAAAAAGCGAATAAGTAGTTTAACCAATTAGCAACATTAAAACTTGTGGTTGATCTTGTAAAACCAGAAGCTCATTTACAATGGTTCTTTGTCCAGAAGGTAACATTAGCATGCTAACATTGTCACACAGACAATGGAAACACGCTGATGTTTAACAGGACAGAGCTGCAGTTCTTAAAAAGTCACAAGCTGTATTTATTGTGAGGATTACCTACTTTGTCCAGTATCAAATTTGGTGGTTAGGTTAAAAAAAAAAAACACTCTGTATAAAAATAACATAAGTTAGCGTAATAATTTCCATGTGCCAGGGAAATAAAATGGTAAAATATTAATAATTGCCTATTAAAATACAGGACATTGAATGATTGCACTAGTCTAAAGACTACAGATGTTATTATAATTCATGACAATGCAGTCTAAGTATAGTTACTAGGTAATAGTTGTTAAGCTATTTTGTCACAAACCTCATGGTCAAGGAGACAATCACCAAAGTCTGTGTAATATTCATTGAGTGGATTCATACTTGAAAAAGTTATGGGTGGATTTGCACGGAAAAAGTGATAGATATTTTCTGGATCAGCATCCAGGATTTTTAATTTTTTTTTACCATTGTGAATTATAAAATAGAAATAGAAGTAGAAAGAAGAAAAAATGGGAAACATTGATTTTCTCATGAAAATTTTCAGGGCTAGATATTCTACTAGACTCAGGTACTTGTTTAATGCGTGGCATGGAAGGAGATTGGCAGCCTTGGTGGAGGTGTGCAGGCGTGTTCTCTGTGTGATGGGGAATCAGCTGTCTAACAGTGCTAACACTAGCACAGTTTGCAGCTGCAAACTGAAAAACTGAAATAATTGAAACAGATATTTGGTCCTTCTTAGGTAGAGAGCATCACAAGCCAGAGATTTAAAAAAACTGCTTAGATGTGTTGAAGTGTTCAGATAATATTTAGCTTTTAGTATAAACCACCCATCATATTTAACATCTGGATGCTAGAATTGCTCCTGTTTCACTATTTGAAACTGGCCATTCCCATTCCTTATCCATCTCCCTCCATTTTGGAAGTTTCTACCAAACTGAGTGTGGTTTGTTTTTTCAGTACTGCAATCTGCATGTCATCTACATTTTCTTCTCCTGCTGGCTGTGCGTGTAGTGTCAAGATTACCTCCTCCTGCAGGCTGTGTACTCTAGGGTTCCCTGATTGAAAACTGGACCATTTTTCTCTCTCACACAGAGTGAAACTGGAAACACAAATATTACCATCGCATTCTGCCACTTGTCTCCTGTGATGGGTCATTAGAGACTCAAACACAAACAAAGAAAATAAAGAGTAATCAAATAGACTGTACTCCCACATTATGCATCACCTCACATACATTATATTGGCATTCAAGGCCCTTTTGCCCTAATTCTCAGTAATCAGATGCACAGATGCAATAATGCGATACAAATTCTGTGAGTTTGTCTGACTATATACATTTTTCTTTAGTATGTATTTCTGTTCAATTCCCCCAGCTTTGCCTGCCAGGCACGAAGCAGAGCCCAGCAGAACGTGGCAGTGCAGTGTGTGTGTGGAGATGTGTGTGAGGGCGAGTGTGTGGATGTCCGTCTACGTTTGTGTCAGGACATCCAGCCAGGAACAGAGCTGCTGCTGTACGGTGACAGTGTGGGAAAAAGCAAGACAACAGGCACGTCACATGTTCCTGGTGACTCCACTGGACATACAGGTAAGGGCAAAAACAGTGTTTTCTCATGTCAGAGTCTATATTGATAATATACTAATATTATATTTGGAATATTAGAGCTTTTATACCCATTGTCAGATTTCTCAGTTGCATTTTTACTCAGATCTGTATTAATCTTTTTTTTAACTGCATGTCACAGAACTTTGCAGAATGTTAAAATAAAATCACAAACAATTAAAATACATTTAACATATGAGATGATCAAAGGTTTGTATTTATCCATTTAACACAGAGACCAGCATCTTCTCTCATTTCCAAGGGTTTTTGTTTCACTAACAAGTTCATATCCAATATTCATTCTCCAGGTCCTAGAGGAATGAATGAATGTACTGGCTCATTAGATCTGAGCTCCTGAAAATAGAAGGCTGCGTGTAAAAATGGCTATAACCAAGTTTGTTTATTTTTAATGAATAATAACTTTTTTCACTTCAGGTACAATGTGGTGACACATTATAGCCAAAATGATGAAAATTTTGTCACAGTCCAGACATTTCCAAATTCCAAATGTAAATGCTGTTGTCAACACAAAATTGCTAACTTCAACAATGACTGTCATTTCACAGTATACAAGCCCAAGTTCAATAAAGTGCAAATCTAAACATAAAAAATCTAAATCTAAAAATATTCAAAATACTCTGTATTGCCAAAAGTATTCACTCACCCATCCACATCATTGAATTCCGGTCTTCCAATCACTTTCATGGCCGCAAGTACATAAAATCAAGCATCTCTGCATGCAGCTCAGGGAATTCCAGTGTGGTACCGTGATAGGATGCCACCTGTCCAGTCAGAAAATGTCCTCACTACTAAATATTCCACATAACTGTTAGTGGTATTATATAAAATTGGAAGTGACTGGGAAGAAAAGCAACTCAACCATGAAGTGGTAGGCCCTGTAAAATCAGCGGTGCCGAGGCAGATTTCCAGACTTTCTGTGGAGTTAATCACTACAAACCTCCAAGCTTCATGTGGCCTTCGTATTAGCTCGAAAACAGTGCGTGGAGAGCATCATGGACTGGGTTTCCATGGCTCAGCAGCTGCGTCTAGGCCTTCACTTTACCAAGTGCAATACAAACCATCGGGTTTGGCAATAGCCATCAGGAAAGTACTTGTCTGACTGCAGTGTGGCTAGTGTAAAGTTTGGTATAGGGGGGATTACGGCGTAGGGCTGTTTTTCAGGAGTTGGCTCGGCCTCTTAGTTCCAATGAAACGAACTCTTCGTGCTTCAGCATACCAAGACATTCTGGACATTTTCATGCTCCCAACTTTGTGGGAACAGTTTGGGGATGGCCCCTTCCTGTTCCAACATGACTGTGCACCAGTGCACAAAGCTAGATCCATAAAGACATGGACGTCAGAAGTTGGTGTGGGAGAACTTGACTCGTCTACACAGAGTGTTAAACCCGATCGACCACCTTTGGGATGAATTAGAGCAGAGACTACAAGCCAGGTCTTCTCATCCAACATCAGTGACCTTACAATGCTCTTCTGGAAAAATAGTCAAAAACCCCCAAAAAACTATCATGTTCATGAAACCAATTTAAGATGTATTTTGCTTTGTAACTCTGTGGATCAGTCTGGAAGCCTCCTTGGATGGTGAACTGTGGTCATAAAGGGATGAACAAGGCTGATAATTCTTAAATAGACTTGGCATTGAACCCATGACTTACTGGCATTAAATATCCATTATGCAGTTATTTTTATAAACATATTAAACCATTTTCACCTTTATCTGAACAGATAATAGTAATTGTAAATAAAATGAGACCTTCAGTCATTCACTCGTTCATTCACGGGTCTATAAAAGCCTGTGGCGTTACGTCTGTCCGAATGATGTGGTTTCTATTTTCCATGAAAGTCCAAAGGATATGATGCTTATCCTTCCTTTTGAATGCATTGTCTTAATGCCCTCTCTTAAACATCCATCCAGCTAGCTACAAACTCTACATAATGACAAAATAAATGAATAAACAAATAAATACCCTCCCCTGAAAACAGATGTGACTACTTTATTAGTGTTAACTTGCTTGCAAACAAGTTAAGGTAAGTCAAGTTAAGTTACGCTAAGCTAGGCTAAGCATTAGCCAAAAGAAGATTAATTTTTTTATAAGGCTGTCTGGAATCTGGCCACATCTTTGCTACTGGAATCTTTGCTACTTAAATGCTCATTGCACAACCTTGTACAACCTGCAGATACTCTTGCACAGTACTTGTAAATACCAATTTGTCTTAAATGTAAATACCAACTAAATTCTCTAATATTTAATACTTTTCTTCCTCTCCTTTTTATTGTTGTTATTATTATTATTATTTTATTACTACCACTGCTATTTTCTGTTATTTTCTTCTCAATATAACTGCGCACTCTCTATATGCTCATGTAAGGCTGAGGAGCACGAGCCAAAGAAATTTCATTATGGATAAATGTGGCTACACTCTTTGTCTGTACATGACAATAAAACTTGAAACTTGAAATAAAAGCTATGGGGACATCAACAGGCTATTCAATATATGGAGGGATTGTCTAGTTTCTGATGATCTTTCTAATGTTAAAAACATTGTAACACAAGCGTCAGGCTGGACTGTTGTTATAATGGTATGTAGATTAAATACTTAAAATGACTTTTAGCAGAAAAGTCTCCTTATTTCCACCCTTAAGCAGTCTAGTTTTGTTGAGCTTAAAACCACTGCAGCTTACTATTTCTGTACTTTTCTCAACCGTTGTGTGGTTGTCTTTGCTGTACTGTTAAAAAGAGTTGTGATCTGATCCAAGTTCCTAATGCCTCTCATGAACAAGAGATTTCAGAACTGCTGCTGAATTGATGTTGCAATGAAAATCCCAGGAGATCAGCAGCTTTAGAAATTCTCAAACCAGCCTGTCATGGTTAAGGTCTGCGATAACATTTTGTCCATTCAGATATTAGATGTTAATGTATCTCTGGCTCCTAATCTGTATCTGTAAGAGTTTATGTATTATACCACTACCACATGATTGACTGACTATAAAATTGCTTAAAAGAGCACGTCTAGGTGGGCAGTTTCTGGGTAAAGTTACATAGATATAATGATAAGTATATCTGTGTATCTTTGTATATCCAACTCTTTGCAATTGTCAATATGAGTTAACAAATCAGACACATTTGCACTGCTGGAAATACTTGTGTTCTTGGAGTACTTCTTGTACTTCATATAACTGTTATTGTAAAGTGAGCCAAACAGAAGTTCTAGTGGGTAAGGTTTAGTTTTCTCTATACTTATTTATATGCTTCACCTGCAGGGCCGAGAGGGACATTTTCCAATCCGTAACACAAAAGTCTGAGACTTGAAAGTATCAGCTTGATGATAAAGCTTCTATGTCAACATTATTTAATGTTTAACACACCATTTAGTTTCAGCTGAGAACTGCATGCTGAAAAATCTCTCCAGTCAGATAAAAGTCACTAAAAACTAGGATGGAAGCTCAGGATTAATAATTAGTAGATGTATAATATCTGGAACACAAAACGCATTGATTAAAAGGGAACATGGAAGGAAATAAAATGTTGAGCTTATTTGGTTTAGGGACAATAATATGCTCTCCAGCTCTGCTTATCTTTTATTATTTATGGTTTGTGGAGGAGTTATGTGCTATATGCTGTGCTGTGATTGATGGGACGTTGAAGAGGAGCTTCATGCAGAAAATACCCAAAAGCATCAGACTGTGGATATCGTATTAAACTTGTGCTTATGTAGTGTGTTGATTCAGACTGAAGCTATAAATCTTGAATGCATTTCCAAGACAATTTTGAATGCTAAATGAAAGATAATAAGATAAAAGCAATTGATCCCTGCAGGGAAGTTCCATTGTTGTGGTGGCAGATAGTAATTAGATTTAGAAGGGGGAAAGAAAATTGCAATATAAAGATTATAATAACAAGTACATAAAGGAATTAAACTGAACAAGAAATAATGAAAGAACAAAGGTAAGCAATGAAATAGATTGCAAATATTTGAAATCCTTCCAGAGGAAAAGCAGAGCAAGCAAATCATAAAACAGACAGAGGACAAATAGACAAAATACTGTACATACATATGACTGTATTAGTTGATAGAAAGTGTACATAAGTAATAAGTAAATGTCTAAATATGGGTTTATAAATCATTAAATCCCAATACAGACATTTGTTTCTAAACCTAATTAGCGCATGGGCAGCACAGTGGTGCAGTGCTTGATGGATATTTAGGACATAAATACCTGGAGAGGCTGAATTTGGTTTTAAAGGCACAACATTAACATAAATACAATGATAGAAATATAATTGAGGCATAAAAAGTCCAGAGATAAAAGACAGGCTGTTACAATAGCTTATTTTTTCTTGTGCTGCATTTGTTGAACAGTCATAGTTACTTGTTATTTTCCAGATGGGGCTCGTGTCCACGGGCAGCTGTTTCCGTGTTGCGTGTTAAGTGCCTACGACCTCATTTTCTGAGTACTTCTGTCAAGCGCTCATTGTTGCTAGGATACAGAAACTGTGTTCTAGAATTCCTACTTCATTCCTACTTTACTTTAGAAAACTGACATAAATGCGAGAGCTTAAATAACTGGGCTGTCAGTGACAGCAAAGTTACAAACCATCACCATCACTTGAACTTTGTACTAACAAGTGCACACTTGAGAAGCCCAGCAGAAACGCTTACTGTAAAGTAGGATCAACACAAGTTTAGTGGACGAGTGGCTTTTCCTGAGTACACTTCATATTCAAGTCACTGACTAGAATAGCTAAGGGGTGGGTTAGTTTGGTAGAATGGAGTTTATTAGTTTATGAGTCCAGAAAACCTAATTTATCATCAAGTATTATAATTATAATCTCGGTCAGTGGAAAGTAAAAACTGCGTGCATAGAATTACCAGTCCAATAAAACATAAAGTTTGGCACTGTGGCCACAAAATAAGGTTTAAATCTTTTTACCCCCCTTAAGTTATTGTCCTACTTCACATGTGCACAGTCAACCTTATGTGTGCAGACTGGACAACTGTAATCTTTAACGTTTGGAATTTTACCAGACTACTGAGTTTGCGTGCCATGTCAATAGAGGTGACATTTATGGGCACAGCAGTGTTGCGCAAATTGAATGAATGTCAGCCACAGGATGTGTATAAAGGATCAAAGTAGATTCAGGTTTAAATAGCTAAGCAAATGAGGAAAAATCTTAAACATGTGTTTTTGAGTCCTCTGGTTAGAAAAAGAAGTCATTGTTTACATGTCTATGATGGTATTGTCTTATTTTTACCCTTGATTACACAATTGCTGCTTTTTCTAGTTATGGATTTAGCAGTTAGAAAAAAATTCAATAAAGATCTGCATTGTATAGAATATTTAGTTGTAGATATTTAGTCTTGTCCTTATCTGGGGAACTAAGCCTTTGGGTTTCAGAGTTTATGGTCTTATTTAAAACAACAGGACACTAATTTAAAATAGATTACTAAAGTAGCATATGATTTTGGCTGTGTGCTCTGTCCACAATTATTGATTTCTGATCGAGATCCATGCCATAATCCTGCCATCTGGTTTAAAACCTGAGATGGTGACAGCCACAATTGCAACCCACAATTCAGTGGGTGTCATGGCAATGACTGTGTCCATCTTTAATGTAAAGATATATTTGATTTTTTACTGAGAATACGGTGAGCGCTGTAAGAAAAAAAAAGGCTATGATGAGCATTGTCCAGAGTGACGATAATAGGATTAATATGAGAGAAAGACGCAGCTATCCTAAAAAAGATGGAGTCTTCGGTTGCAGTCCCCCATGTTTAACTTCTTAAAAACACATGGCATAGTTTTGTAATACAAAATGTAAAAAATGCTGCAGTGTCTGAAATCTGGTAGTTCTGAATTCTAGACATTTTAACCTATTGCTACATTAGCAACAGTGAGCTAACAATAGCTTTCTAAAAATTGTGTGATAATTGAATAATGAAGTAAAGAATAAATTAACATTGACATTTATGCTGAAAGGTAAAAAGAGTTTTCCAAAATAATATGATTTTATTCATGCTTAGATGAGAAAGTTGACAGCACTTTCCTCCTCCTTGAACATTATATATGAGGCCACCATCAGTAGCCTGTTAGCTTAGCTTAGCATAAATACTGGAAGCAAAGGGAAGAACTAGCTGAAGGGGTTTTAAGAGTCATTGTCTTATGGTAACTACAGCTGACAGCCAAGCCAATTAGTTTAAGCCAAGCATAAGAAATGGTCTGATTTGTTAACCTCTGTAAAATCAGATTGTAGCTCTTTGTTTAGTTTGTGAGGTGTATTAGTTACCTGTATCTTTATTATAGGCTAAGCAACCAGCTACAGCCTTCTACTAAAATACACGTGTAAAAGTGCTCTCCCCTTTAAAAGCTAACAGGGACTGATTGTTCTCCAACTCAAATCACAAAAACATCAAAATCTTCAGTTTACCGTAATATAAGACAAGCAGCAAATACTGGTTTCTCTATATTTTTGAAGCTGGAAACAGAGAATTTGTGGTATTTTTGTGTGAAAAATGACAGCTTCACTGTATTTCTTGGACAGGAGAGAAGCTGGAGCAGAGAGAAGACTCGGAAGCCACAGCTGCCAGCGTGTCAATCAATAAAGAAGTGACAGTTAACAAACAGGAAGAGAAAATGCAGGATGATGAAGAGGATGAGGATGGAAACCCCAAAAGATGCATCAAGAGGAGTCACCCAGTTACACAAGGGAGGAAGAGAGTCAAGGGAGTCTTGTTTGAGCTGAGTCCAGACTATGACAGACAGCAGGACAATACCACAGACAGTCTAACAGACAGGACACCTGATAATGACACAGCAGGAATTGGTAACAAAGAGAGTGCCCCGTCTCCTGTGGACAGTCAGCCACACTGTAACACTGCTGATGGAATGACAGTCGAGTCGAGAGTCTTCCCTGCACCCACTCCTGTCCGCTGCAGCTCCCGCCTGGCTGCTAAACCCCGACGGGTTCATTGTCTGAACAGCCGGGTGAAGCGACTCCATGCCCGCCCCGACTCTTCCAAACGGCCAGAGGCACAGAGCCAGACCTCCACCAAGGATGAAAAAAGTTCCGCAGAGATACCAGAAGGTGAGACGGCTGAAGTGGTTTGTCCCGATGGAGTCATCCATATGTGGCATCCAGAGACCAGAGAGAGGCGCTACAAGTGTTCAATATGTTGTAAAAAGTTCTATCAGATCGGCCACTTGAAGAAACACCAGTTCAGTCACACTGATGAGAAGCCTTTCACCTGTGAGGAGTGTGGGAAAAACTACACATCAGCAGAAAGCTTCAAGGCTCATCAGGTACAAGAGTTACTCAGTTAGCTTACTGACTAGTCCTTTATTTTGACTCCTTTACTTTATCTCATAAGTACACCGTATGATGGTGAATGCCCATATTAAATGTAGTTAATATAGTTATAGTTAGGAGGTCCGCTTATATACAAATAAAGCTTGTGAGCTAAAAGCTAGTAGCAAATGGCCAAGGATTTTGGCTCACACTAGCTTCAGATTGTTCCAAACGTTCAGTTTCAGACAGTTGTTTTCAGTCTTGGCTTTGAATGATGTCGTGAGGAGCAACCAATCAGAAGAAAGGTGTTTTATACTGAGAGGGAATGGAAGTGGATCAGCTTGTTTCTGACGCTGGGTGAAATGAGGGGCTGCGCAAAAGCTCCGGTGTAAGATTAAAAAAGTATTCATTTGAACAATGTAAAGCCTACCTGGGTAGAGTTTTAAAATAAAAAAAATTAAAAAATAGAGTTGGAAAAGACTGTATTAGAACTAGATTAAAAATGTCTTTTTTTCCATTTCATTTCTTTCTTTATTTTAACCCAGTTGCTCTCTTTTCTCTTCTTACTTATTTCTTGAATACAAAGTCCAAATTATTTAGGTAGTGCAGTAATTTGTTGAAATTAAAACATGTTTAAACATGTCCAACAATGATCCCTTAAATGTATGATTAAGGAGTTGTGACTCCTACACTCCTTGTGAATCATACACAACAAAATGTGATGCACTTTGTATTCTGATACCTTTCTAAAAGAAGCAGCATGAACTTTTTCGATTATTTGACAATCTGTGTCTTCCTCTGAGCACTTTTGATAGATACTGACCACTTCCGACATTTCAGAACACCCCACGAGAGCTGCAGCTTTGGTGATGCTCTGACCCAGTCATCTAGCCTTCACAATTTGGCCCTTGTCAAACTAGCTGAAATCCTTACGCTTGCCCCTTTTTACTCCTTCTAACACATCAACTTTAAGGACAACATCTTCACGTGCTCGCTAATATATCTCACCCACTAACACGATGAAGAGATAACCTGTTATTCACTTGACCTGCCAGTGGTCAGAATGCTATGGCTGATCCTTATATGCACATTGCAACAATTTGTCTACGATGAGCTGAAATTTGATAATAATCAGGTCAGATGGAGGTCATTACAAAGTATCTTAAATGCACTTTTCTATAGAAAGGCCTTAAAAAGCAGTAAATTGTCACTGCAGTTATTTCCAGTAAAAGTGCTGTTATTCATCTCCCCTTTACACACTGAGACTGTACAGTTTAATTCTGAGTGGCAGACACAGAAAAGTGTTGTGTTGTAGTGTTGATGTTTAGCTGAATTTCTGCTATTTACTGGGCTAGCCAAGGGAGTAGAAAAAGTGGTCTCTGAATTACACACCAGAATGTTTTTAGGGGGGCAGCTCAGGTTGAGTGGTTTGGAGACAAAGTTTGAGAGGCAAGGCTGAGATGGTCTGGACATGTGCATGGAGGGGAGGGATAGTAGAAAAGGGTGAGCTGCCAGGCAGGAGGAAAGGTGGAAAGACCCCAGAGAAGATATAATGAAGGTGGACATGCAGAGGGTAGGTGTATGAGTAGAAGATGCTTGAGGTAGGGAGCGGTGGAGACAGATGATCCACTGAACAAGAAGAAAAACATTGATTGAGTTAAATATTTAAAAAAAATCTATTTTATATGTGTGAGCTGTTAAAGAAGATAAAAACCATTGTCCTTTGTTCTGCCCACAGTAGAGGCAACTCAGCTTTTTCCACTGAACTGCACATGCACAGTTTACCAAAAGAGTAACATTAGCAGTAGTACTATAACATATGTAATATTTATTTAAAATAGATGTAAAATAATGATATGTGTAGATGAGTCACCGCGGGGAGCGTCCCTTCTCCTGTCCTCACTGTGAGAAGACGTATGGCCTGAAGCGGGACCTGAAGGAGCATATGGTCCTGCACACGGGGGAAAAACCGTATACCTGTGAGCACTGTGGTAAGGGATTCGCACGCCGCCCATCCCTACGCATCCACCGCCTCCTTCACTGCAGCAGAATGAGTTACACACAGCCTCCTAAGGTAGGGAAGAGTTTTACTCCACTCTATTAAGTGTTTGTTCTCTCACATGTTTTGACATTTTCAAGTAATAGTGGTTTTAATAAGGAGGACAGTGGAAACAAATTGATTCATTTTCCCCTTGTGTGCAGTATTTCTTCTGAAATCCGATTGCAGATTTCAGAAGAAAGCTGTTTCCCAATGTTGTTTGTGTCTCTACACCGAATTTTGAAATCATTCACGTAGCTTCTTTAAATTTACATGCCAGTCTTGTTTTCTTTTCTTTTTTTCTCCTTGAACAGCAGTTTGAAGTTGAAATATTTAATAAGAGGGAAAGAAGACCTGCTGCTTTTGTTTTTTTTCGTCTCCTAGGTGCAGTGTACAGTCTGCCGCAAGCTTCTGGCTAACTCCGGCTCTCTGAGGAACCACATGAAACGCCACACAGGGGAAAAACCTCACATCTGTCAGCACTGTGGGAAGTGCTTCAGTCAGAAAGGTAATGTCAGAGGCGTGGGTGTGATCATTCAGGTGCAACAAGCTGGTCACTAATCAGATGTGCTCGGCTGGAAATCCTGCTTCGGCCAACTTTTTAGAAAACACCAAGTCTTTTGGCAAATGTCCAAATCTGGTTTTAATATAAGAAAATGTAATAAAATTGTCAGGCATACCTGCTTCATAAGTCACTTCTTCATAATTAAAGAAAATATGTGATGAGCTGAAAAGAGGAAAGAAAAAATGCGAACAGCTGCTTCTGCCATAAGTCTGCATATTTTAATTTAGGTTTAGTTGAAAGTCAGATATTGAACAGCTGCAACTGTCAAAGCCATTACAGCTTGGCCTTCAGACCAGCAGTGAGATTTCTCTGTCACGTTGCCTTTTATCAGTATTAAGGTTTTTGTATTATTATCATTTAGTAACTACATGCCGATCTAAACTCACACTGCTTCTCTTTAATAGCTGGCCTGTTAATATTTTATTTTCAGGTGTAATCAGTTTAATGAAGGTGCTCTTTATTTCAGGTTACATGGTTGTCTCTTTAATGTGCTGCAGGAAACTCTAAAGCAACATTTTGACACATTTAACAAGTACTTGTATGACTAAGAAGAAGAAAGTATTTTAAATGCTAAACATTGTAAATGAAGCCTATAGGTATGTCTGAATTTAGATTTAGACAGACAATCGTGTTGGTTAACTTCATTGTCTGTCAGTTTGCACTTTACCAACGCATCCTTTTGTGCAATAAAAATAAAAAATAAAGGTCATGTCCATATCCTGCTGTAGACGGCGCCACACAAACTAAAAATCTGCTGATTTTGGCTCAAGTGTACTTCAGCACAATTATTAAATATACTGGTTTGGTGTTTTGCCACAGTTTACTTGAAAACATTGATAGTTTTTTTCTGATAGTTATTAAAAGTTTGTGACGCTTAGAATTTCTCCATAGATATTATCTAAAACATCATCGCTCCTAAAGTGAGTTGAAGAGAACCCAGTATTACATTTGTTCATTTATGTACTGAGGAAGATGGTTGATTAAGTCCATAATTTTACCTGCTCCACTCCACACTACTGAGGCAGCAGAGCTGCTTCTCCCTCGTGCTGCCATAACGAAATCATTCCTACTGCTGTACAGTAACTCTCCTTTCTGTGACAGGTGAACACACCTGTCAGGCATAATAGATTCCACACACATAATTCTGTATTATATCTTCTTGCAGCAGTTTCTTCGATTTATAGGGAACATATTATTTATTAATAAAAATTGTACTACCTTCTTAGTTTTACTTTTTACTCTTCTTCAACTTAAACCCAGTTTAGTTTTTTAGTTTTTCACAGTATAAGACCCTCACTATGTATCTGTGGCACTTTTACTTTACTATGTTCATTTATTGTAGAATATGCTATTTTTTCTTCTTTATCCTGCTGATATAACAGGGATCAATAAATTATCAGTCTGTCTGTCAGTCTGTCTATCCATCCATCCATCCATCCATCAATCTATGAATGACTCTCTGGGCTCAGCCTTTGACATATGTTGAGGAGCTCACTCACTCGAGAGGCATTCAGAGTCGAGCTAGAGCTCTTCTGTTTTGAGAGGGGGATGATGAGAGGGAGGTCTGCCGTAACTTCCTCATCTTGTGCTGACTTATTAGGTGCTCCTGATTTGTTTTTTTCTTCTGATCTTTTAGCTTTATTTTTTTTTAATTGATATTAGCTTTCTTTTTTTTAAGTGTGTCTTGTGGAAAAGCTCTTTGTAAAGCTGCACATTTTTCTTGTTTCCTCTTCAGACATTATTGTTTAAGTTTCTTTAGCTGGACTTTCTCCTGCTTGTTGTGCTTTGGCAGTGCAGGCTTTTACCATAATCTCCCTTCACCTTGGGATTACTGTGTTTCCATATGTAGAGAAAGCAGGGTGTGACACTATGCAGATTGCAGGAAGTCAGCAGGAGCTTATAGGTTTAAAATGATTTTGCTTTTTTAATATAGACGTGTTGGTAAGAACAGAATGGCTGGTGAATAGGAATGAGAATTGAGAACTGGTCCTTATAGAGAACCGGTTCCCAGTAATCCAGTTCCTTGGAATTGTTGGTCTGCTTGCCTGTCAATCCTACTTACTGGTTCCAGTTGCACTTGCACTACAATATGGACATACGTTTTTATGTTTATTACACAAAAGGAAAAGAGTGCAGCAGCAAAGTGAAAACTAAATCCAGGACAGAAACAGTTGCATCATGCTACTACCACAACCCTAGGGATTAATAAAGTATGCTGATTCTGATTCAGCTCTTTGCAAGCATCTGCACAGACGTCATGCTAATGCTAAGCTAGCCAATGAGAGAAGAATGAGAAATGACAAGAGAATCGATAAGGAATTAAATCAGTAAGCGATATCGATAGTGGAATCAGAATTGCTAAATTCTTATCACTTCCCATCCCTATTCATAATTTCACTCTGCTGTTCATTTCCCACAGTTCTCTTAAGTGAGATGCTATAAAGGCATCATCATTAAGTGGCTGAATGCAAAATGAGACGACATTGCTCACTGGGAAATTTTGTTCACTTTTGTTTAAGTTTCCGTCGCTACCAGTGAATCTGTCATTTTGCATGTGCACTTTAAGGTTTAAGAATTTCTCTATGCAAATATAACTGAATATGCCTCAGTGAGTTATAATAAAAGTCTTGTCAATGGGTATCAATATTTTAAAGTCCCAAGTGTGACTCCACCATGTGGCCAGGGCCTTTCTGTGTGGAGTTTGCATGTTCTCCTTGTGTGTGCGTGGGTTGTCTCCAGGTACTCCTCCCACAGTTCAAAGACAAGCAGTTAGTGTGGTTAGGTTAATTGGTGATTCTAAATTGTCCATGGATGTGAAAGTGAGGCCTTTGATTTGGATAACAGAAAAACAGTTTAATGGAAATGTAAAAATGCTAAAACTGCAGTGTCATAAACAATGTGTCAATAAAGCAGGTTTTGAGTGTTAAAATGAAAGGAAATCTTTTCAGTGTTAATCATCTCCCTGAATCAAACTGTTTACTGAACACACACAGATGAAATTGATATTGATCATCTCAACTCGATAACCTGCTAAAAAGTAAACTTATTACTTTCTTACTTGTTGTAAAGTGTTTCCCGAAATGTCACATTTGTTATGGTCACATTGATGAGGTATTTGACATCATTATTTTCAATAAGAGACTATTACCCTGTTGTTTTCCTTCCACTTGATGTTGCTTCCAGCTGTGATGAATTCCTGCAATTTATCTTTCCATCCATCAAAGTGACACCATCAATTTCACGAGACAACTTAATCTTCACACGTTATTGGACAAATGCATATTCATTCTACCCTGCTCCCACTGCTGCTACAGCCTCCCCGACCCCTCCCTTTTAATAAGTGACTGTCAGTGTCTCTGTCTCTTTGTTTGTGCAGGGAACCTTGAGTGCCACTTGAGAATCCACAATGGAGAGAAACCATTCTCCTGCTCAGAGTGCAGTCAGACATTCTCCCAAAAACCAGAGCTCCGTCGGCACATGTTCTCCCACACTGGAGGCGGTTTTCTCTGTAGCTACTGCGGAAAATCGCTGAGGGACCCCCACAGCCTAAGGTCCCATGAGAGACTGCACACTGGAGAAAGACCCCATTGCTGCCCTATCTGTGGAAAAGGTAAGATATTTGAAGATTGATATTAAAGCTTTAAAAGTCAAAACATTGACACCATGCATAAACATAAGATTTATGCATGGTTATTTCCTTGAAATAATTCAGAGAAGTAAGCTATAAAGTAGGAGCTCTAATTTATAGGACTTTAAAACCTCTGAAAGTGACACTATGAGAAGCCCAGATTTAGACCATACACACTCACCACAAGTCATTAGTCAGGAGGATTTTCAGTCAAACTGTAGGTTTATAGCTATTAATAACTAAAACTTTAAATACAAAAACTTCAAATCATATCACAAACCCTGAAGAATCCAAATCTGAATCAAACGTAATAAAGATGTATTTTCCACTGCTAAGTAAAAAACAAATGAAGTATGCACAACTACCATAATCGGGGCAAAAATACAGATGACTCAATATAAGTAAGTAAAACTTCCAAAATGATTAAAATTGAGTTAAAGGCATTAATTTATATTAAGCAAGTCATTCTGCATTTGAAGGTGTAAGAAAAAAAAATGAGGTGCACATTTAAGAGCCCAGCAGACAACCTTGAAAGAGGGTGAAAAAAATGAATAAATAAACCAACAGTAACAGCACCGCACCTGTAGAAATCTCAAAAACCTGCAAAATCCTTCATCAACAAGAAAAAACTGAAAACAAAGTGTGTTAACATCCATCAGATCACCAGTGAACCACTTAAGGAAATGTTTAAGAGTCAAAACAAGCATCGTTTCTGACACAAGAAGATGTTCATTTTCTAATCAGGACTTTCACATGGATTTTAGGCTTATACTTACTTGCTGTTGATATGTCAAATATAGTAGCCGTAGATGTTCTTCCCTTGAAACCCTTTGGCGTGACAGATCCGTGCTCACCAAGGTCTGTAATCAAACGTAAAACAAAACATGGCAAAAACATGTACAGTGGGATGCAAAAGTTTGGGCAACCTTGTTAATAGTCATTATTTCCCTGTATAAATCGTTGGTTGTTACAATAAAAAATGTCAGTTAAATATATCATATAGGAGACACACACAGTGATATTTGAGAAGTTTATTGGATTTACAGAAAGTGTGCAATAATTGTTTAAACAAAATCAGGCAGGTGCATAAATTTGGGCACTGTTGCCATTTTATTGATTCAAAAACCTTTAGAACTAATTATTGG